>JANVCC010000059.1:8922121-8933659 GCA_025345505.1 Todiramphus chloris collaris | reverse complement strand
GATGGTCAACTCCAGTGACTGTGTTGTTGAGCTCAGTGATGGTCAACTCCAGTGACTGTGTTGTCAAGCTCAGTGATGGTTTCTCCAGCATTCTGTGGTCGCAGGACTTTCAGTACTGTTTAAAAGTAGAAAAGTCTTCTTGCATTCCTAAGTGGAAAGAGAAGCTTTAAACCACAGTTCCTGGAAACTCCGAGTCAGAGCAAGGAAAAACCTAAATCTGTGGTATTTATTATTTCTTGTGGGTTTTTTTGCTTTTGGCTTAAAAGTCCTTGAATTTAATCCCAAAATTTGAGAGTATCTCCTGACTTGTACTTGCTTGAGGTTGACAGTGACATGTCTTCCCAGCACCAGCTTTTGAGCAACGCCATTTCAAGCACCTGACACACTGAGACTTTTTCACAGGTTGTTTTTTTCCTCTGGTTATCCCAGGAGCTCTAAGCTCGTTCCACTCATTTGTAACCTTTGTAATCAGCTTGACTTTGACACCCGGGGAAAGCCTGATTCCCTGCTTAGGCAGCTTGTAAAGCAGAAAGTGTGGTATTTGCCCTCAATCTACAGCACAGGTATTTTGTTGCCCTCCACTTTTTCTTGCAGTCGCTCTTTTCATCTGGTCTCACCTCTTCATAAAATCTTCTGGTGTTTTTTAAACCTCTGCTTATCCTGAGCAGAAAGGCGCCTTTGTGTCAAGTAACAGGCAGTTTGCAATCTGCCTTCTCATCTCTATGAAACTAATTGGAGATTTTTAGCTGGCTTCTTGCAAAAGAAAAGCTTTCAGAGGACTTGCTCCCTGAGCACAGTGCTACGGGATCATATGCCAGGGTCTCCAGCCCACTGTGAAGGTGAGAAAGTCGTGTCCTTTTCATAGATGGATCAGAGTTTATCTCTTTTCTTTTAGGGACTTTTTTTCCCCCCTATTTACTGTCCCGCTTTGCTTCTGTTTGATTTGCCTGGAAATAACAAATTCCTCAAATCCAGTAACTTGAGAAGGAGACACCATCTCAAATTAAGTCAGCCCTGGAGGGAAGGGCAATGAAAGCTTGAACTCCTGCACAAAGAAGCTGCCTGTGCAAAGGGGCTTCGGCTCCCTTGGCAATGGTAGCCTGGCCCAGAGAGCAGCTCTGCCCCCTTCCTTACTGGTGTTCCAGTCCATCTACCCCCTTCCTTACTGGTGTTCCAGTCCATCTGCAGGGGCTGTAGGTAGGAGCTGGACTTTGGCCGAGTCTTGCCTGAGGTTCACCTGCTTTGCTTAAGGATTGATGGCTGGATGTAGATAACAGAGTTCATGCCTTTCTGAAGGTGTCACTGCAATGCTGGGGTCACAGCTGAAAACAGGGGTTTTCAATCTCTTTTTTTTTTGTTTCTTTAAGCAGTCTGTGCTGCTCCAAGAACCCCCCCGCAGTGAGTGGATTAATTTGTTATACAGGTTGTTGAAAATGAAATACTACGATCTTCTGTCAGATTCTTGTGTATATACAATTATTGCTGTACTGATCACTGAGCCATCCACCCAATGTTACTTCAGCTGAAACCATCACGTCAAGCAGGGCTGGAATGGCTGATATTATTAAGACTGTATTCAGTCCCAAGGAGCCAACCCAGAAATCATACCTCCCTTTTAGTGGCACCAAAGACACTAAATGCTATTAGATATAGCTCTAGACAAGAAGTATTAGAGTTGCTCTGTCCTTTCCTGAATCCAAGGCAGACAAGCACGCATCCATCCTGGGCTTCTCAGAAAGGAGGTTGTCGTTCCCATTGCTCAGTGTGAAGCTGATTCTTTGGAAGCTGTGACTCCCACACCGTTCAGATACATGGTCAGAAATAGTGGCATTTCTTCTTTGCTTGGGTGGCAAGAGGGTGAAGGCAGAGCCTCATGTTGCTGACAGAAGCGAGGCTGACCAGAGAATTGAAGCTTAAGTTGTCAGTCCTTTGATGAAAACATCATTTATGATCAAGGCTGGCATATATGAATATGGAAATCTTTACATTCATTAAAGCAACTAAGGGGTTGTAGCTCTAAAGAGAGAAAAAATCTTCTCTTACACTGAGGTGTTGGGTGATATTGCATTTCAGAGGTGATGGAACATACGACTAAGAACAATTTGAATATTGTCTGCTGCCAAACAAAATACTGTGAACTAAAGCTGTCTCTTAATTTAATGCCAGCGTACTTCCCTGCAAAGAGCAGGAGCCTGGGGCAGAAGGAGCAGGAAGAGTTCTCAACCGGGCTGAAACGCCGCACCTTTTGGGGCACTTCTCAACCCCTGTAGTCTCATCTTCTTCAATCTGTATGTCTCCTGAAACCCTTTCTTGGGGCCAGACAGGCACATCAGAACCAATGCAGCATCAGCTGCCTCTTCCTCCCGGATGGATGAACGGGACGAGGCAGTCGGGCAGTGCCTGGGGACCCTGGGCACAGTGTGGGCAGGGCAGTGCCCTTGCAGACCTGTCTGCTGCCCTTGCAGGGGACAGAGGTCCAGCGTGACCCACACAGCACGCAGGAGCCTGGGCCGAGAATTAGTATGCATTATTCAAGAAGTAGCAATCAGGGTTTTATTGTTCTAGGCAGTGTGCAGACTTATAATCAAAACTGTCATACAAGGGCCTACGGTAACATTGTGGGAAATAAGAATAATCCAGAGACACGCTTGAAGGGCTTTAAAGAATTTAGGTTCCAAATGCAGTATATCTGTGTGGTATTTGACCTTGTATGAAACATCTGGTCCGTGAAATGATGTTTAATGTATAGACCTGTGTTCTGCGCACAGTTATTTTGAAGTCAGTGGGCTGATACAGTTTCTGACCCATTGCATATTTCTCAGTCCCTGGCCATGTAGAAAGCAGTAAGTGTAGGGTGGCACCACGAAGGGAATAGATGATGGGATCTCCTGCATCATTCCTGGCTTCACTAAGCAATTACAGAATCATAGAAAGGTAGGGGTGTGAAGGGACCTCTGGAGATGATGGAGTCCAACCCCCCTGCCAGAGCAGGGGCACCCAGGGCAGCCCACACAGGAACAGATCCAGGGGGGGTTGGAAAGTCTCCAGAGAAGGAGACTCCACAACCTCCCTGGGCAGCCTGGGCCAGCTTCTGGCACCCTCACACCAAAGAAGTTTCTCCTCCTGGTGAGGTGGACCCTTCTATGCTCAAGTTTATCCCCATTGTTCCTTGTCCTACTGCTGGGCACTACAGAAAAGAGACTGGCTCCTGAAGTCCATAGTTGACTTCACTAAAACTAAAGCAGTTAAGCTACAGCCTTCAGATCTCTTTGAATCTATAAACTAGCAATTCTGCTGCACGTGTCTTTAAAAAAAATATTTTCTTTTCTATTAGCCACACTGGTCATGGGTTCCCCCATCTGAGTTTAGAGAAGGTAGGTGAAGAGGGGAAATAAACAGCCGTGTTCTGACACAGACAAACTGTGGAGAAGAATGCTGTGAGGAAGACAGCAGCCATGGCCTTGTAAAGCTGGGTTACATGCAAAGGAAAAAGACTGAAAGAAACAACGCGGCCCCTGATTCCTTTGGTAGGCACTTTTGGGCCTCTTGGCACCATTTCAAGTTGCAGGACTGCTTTACTGGCTGCGACGGCAGCACGCTGAAATCTCTGCTATAGAGCAGTAAAAGTGCTCCCAGGATTTGACCATCCAAAATTGTATTCATAATTGTCACCGATGCAGAAAGGTTACAGATACGTTCACAGCTAGGGACGAAGTTTGGAAGTGCTTAGATTTCCTTTTCTTTCGGCTGAGGATGAGGTGGTGGTGATTCCTACTGAAAAAAATCCCAGTAAGACTTTCTTTGGGTGGCTGAGTCCAGTAGCTTATCTGTTATTGGCATTGAAGATGAACTCAGGCCCAGAATCTCTGCTTCCTAAGCTGTTACTGTCGGCACCCAAAGTGTAGTGACTCTGCCCTTGCAGTCAGTCCAATGGTAACTGCTGTATGTGGATTACGGAGACCATTGCATTCAGATCCTCTACCCATGGGCAATGAGGAGAGGTGAGAGGCCTCTGAGACCTTCCTCTGCCCCTCACAAGCTTCTTCATCCAGCTAGGTTAATGATGGAGGGCACAGCAAAAGCAGGTGATCACCCCTCTTCTTCTCTGAGACGGAACAGAAAGCATGGATCCTTTAGGAGGCCTTTGATTGAGAGAGAAAACATGAAAACAGAGAGGAAGCCTTTCAGAGTCAGATCAATTTGCCCAAACAGCTCAGTTTTTCTGCTGACAGCATTTTAGCACTCAGAGGGGAGTTGTCAAAATCTCTCTCCAGGCAGCCATGTCCTTCGTGCTGAGCCATACCTCATATCATCTCAAAAAGAAAGAAGATGGGGTGGCTTAGAGTGCTGTTCTTTTAGGTCATGGAGAGAAATACCCACCCTTGTTTCATTTCTTCATCAAATAGCGTATTGTTAATCTCATTTACTGCTTGATCGCTCTCTTTGGACTGGGGTTTATCCCCTCTCCCAGGGTCTCTGCACCATAGCTGGGGCTTGGCAGCGAGCTGGCTGCAGAGCCAGGCAGGCTGTAGATGGAAAGCAGCGATGGCCAAAGTCAGGGTGCACTGACACACTCCGAAAACAAATTCCTCATCTCTTTGCACTTTCTTAATGAGAGCGGTTGATAAAAATACCTGTAACAAAAAAGACTGGTTTCATGCTTTCTTGTCTGTCAGTCCTATCTGGGCTGCAGTCGCAGTAAGGAATAGCCACAGACACCCACGGAAGGCAGAAGCTGAGGTTTGTGTGGTCGTGTGGATGTGGGAGATGGAGCTCATGAAGCTGGACAGGAGGATGTAGTCCTGCATCTGTCTGGTGTGGAAGGTGGGTGGAGGGGAGGTCTCACCTTGCTGGGAGGTGACCAAGGAGAGAGAGGATCACAGCATGGGTAGAGGCAGGACCAGAGAGGGACGACACAGGGATGGAGACCACGCTACGTGCAGCCTGGAAAATGAAGGTAGAATTGGAGGGGACATCTGCTATAGGCTGTCACAAATGAAGGAAAGCAAGAGTGACAAATTCTTGGACCACATCTCACAATATTTGGAACCACGAGACACTTCAATTACCGTCTCCAGGCTGGTGACTCACAGACCTACCTGTCTGCTTCGAATGTGTCTCCTACCACATCATCCAGCATTCAGCTGATTTCTCTGACACCCTGCCCACCCCCGATGGGTGCTTTGCTACTGAAATTTATGCTCAGCATGGCAAGAGCTACTGCCTGACTTGTCTCCCCCCCCGCCCCAGCTCCCCTTTTCTCCTGAACAGGAGTGGCACAAGTAACAGAAGACAGGGCTGTGTCCCAGGGTTTGCTGGTGAGGAGCCAGCGTGCTGTAACACCTTTGGCTTTCATCCACACCCTTGACCTGGGCTGGTGAGACAGAGCCCTCCAGATTACACTGACAAGGGGATTAAAATCTGTCTGAAAGGTGGTGAGGAACGGGTGCAATTGGTGGGAGTCTCCCCGGGGCCAGGAGAGAGTCTGGTGTGGGGATGGAGGGGACGTCTGGGTATAATGGCACTGTTGTTCCCAGGGGAGTTTAGATTACAGTTTAGCTGCTCGCTGTCCCCACCCCACCCCTGCCTCTTTTATTCTTGCCCTTTCCTTTGCGTCAGATCTGGCACTGCCACCACGAGAGCCTGAATTGGTTCTGCTCGTTGAGCCAGTGGAAAACTAGTAATGATTGTTTTCGGTGGGTTGTTTTCCATCAGCTCAGCTCTGGCTCGCTCTGTGCTTGCATTAGTTGCCAGATCTGCTGCAGGGGAGGGGATGGAAATGCCTGGCCATGTCCCGAGGCAGGGAAGACCACTGTGAAATGGAGGAACTATAACATGAAGCTGCACCCTTGGTTAAGAGTGCCCAGCTAAGAGAGATGGGGGGAGAGAAGGAACGTGGACAGTAGTGAGAGCACAGCAGCAAAGGACAGGCCCTAAAGGAGCACGGGCAGGGAGGGGGAAAAGAGCAAGCAGCAGGGAAAAAATAAGGCAGAAACATCTCATGGAAGGAGGCAGAAGGATTTTTCCCCTGCCCCAAGAAAGGAAAAGCAGTGATGAAATCTTTTGACAGTGAGATCTGCTGCCTGGGAGGGACCGGTGGTACCAAGGAGATATCCTTCAGAACAACGTAAGGAACAATTTTGTCCCTACAAGGGATGGACTGGATGGCTTTGACTAGGTGTCCTCCCAAATGCTGCTCCTAATTTCTCCATCCCATCCTCATTCATCCCGTTCTCCATTCCCAGTCTCTTCAGCCTCATCTGAGGCAGAACAGGCAAGCTCGACCCACGAAGGCATCTGGAAACATCCTGTTTGACTTCAGGGACAAGAGCAGACTAAGGACAGCAGGAGCTGGCACAGCACTCTTCATATCAGATTACAGCTTTGAGAGGTGGCCAAGAAAACCTCTCTGGGCTTTGCTCTGTTCACTGTTGCTGGTTTGTGGTTACCAATATTTGTCATCTGCCCCAGGGCTCTGAGGAGCTGCACTGCTCCAAATCCCTCAGCCTCGTATCCCTCTTCTTCTTCCTGCTGTTTTCCAGTGCAGGTGACTGGTAAATTGTATTTCATACTACAGCGAGCTCATCTGGGAGGGGAAGAATAATACGATGTGTCGTGGTTCTTTAGCCAGGCAAGATTTTGGGGAGTAAAGCTTTTTTTGGGGAGTAAAGTTTTTACAGGTCAGCTCCCTGCTGTGGGTGCTGGGGAAAGCCAGACCTGGATACTGCCTCCCTTCCCCTGCTGCCATAGGGGGGGAAGATTGGAGGACTCCAACAGAAATTATATTGGCACGTGTGAAATACTTCCTAGGTTTTTAATTTTTTTTTTCCTCCCCGGCCCTTATACCAGGCTCTCGTACCACAGGGTGAATCCTGGAAGATGCAGAGCATCACTAGAGCCAAGGTGCTGCTAAATCAAAACTTTTAAGTTCGTAACAGAGGGGTGAGGTTTGTCTAAACACAAGAAATTACAGCAAAACGAGGAATCTCAGTGAAATTTCTCCACCTCTGACTTCAGCTGGGACATGAGTTTCTGAGTCCTAAATGCTCCTTTGAAAACATGCATCTGCCCCTGGTGAAAAGCCTCCAATTGCATCAGCTGCTCGAATACTCAGCCAGCTTTTAACCCATTCCTCTGGCATTATTTTTGTCCTTATTTTTGCCCCTGGTTCAAACGTAGCCTAGGCCCTCCTGGGTAATGGTTGTCACACGAAGGACAGTTTGACCATCGAAAAAAGGCTATTTTGATTTCCTTCTTCTCACGGTAAGGCTGTTGTTTCTTGGTACAGATTCAAAGCAGGAACGGCAGTACATCCTCTGAAAAGACTGCTCCATTTCACCAGGCTTTCTCCTCGCACGAGCGTGCTGCCAGGCACTGCTTTTGGATTTGCATTTACTCTCAAACGCAAGATGCACGTGCGACAGCAGCTTAGCCAAATGTCCCCCCAGCTCCCCTCTCTTTGAATCCTTTATCAGCCCCCGGGGTTGTGGTTGCGTTTGGCTGAGCCCGAAGGTTGCTTTGGTCAGCTCGGGGGAACTCCACTGAAACCTGGGACAGGGAGGTGAGCAGCCACCTCTTGCATCTTCTCTGCAGGTTGATTCCTTTTGAGTCTTCCTCTCGACTCCTCTCTTTGGCAAGCAGGGAAGCAAAATGCACGTGGCAAAGCAGGTTTTAAGGTAAAAAAAAAAAAAAAGAAAAAGGGCTCAGCCCCGCATCTCTGACACTCAGACTTTAAATTGCACCTGTAAGATAAGCTTCAGGAGCACACAATGCTGGCCTTTGAAAGAGCTGCTATGGCAGCTGCAGAGCCAACCAGCGCAGAGAGGGGCAATAGGATTACTCCTGTCAAGAACAGCACAGGAGGATAAAAACATTGGCTTCGCAGAGCAGCCATCTCCTTGGCATCTCCTCAGTGCCCGCTGAGGCTTCGGTAACCTCCGTTCTCAGAAGGCAGACCAGGAGACAGCAGCACGGCCACGCTTGCGGGTACCGTGCTTTTGCCTGCTGCAGATGCTTTGAGCTTGGGATGGTTCCCCGGATGAAACACGAGAGGGAAAATGGCATGAGAGCAGAGATAATGTAGTCAGAGAGAGCCCTTTGGAAAAGAGGTTTTTCTTGTATTCAGACACATGCACGGCTTCAAGGGAAGCACAGGGAAATAACCCTGGGAGAGAGAGAAGAAGAGGGAGCGGGTGAGTTGCTGCTACCCTAAGGAGTTAAAAGGGCAATGAGAGATGAAAGAGAAATACGCAGATGAAAGAGAGATACTCCATAAAAGTCCATGAATAAATGAAGTGGTGGACACAATCAGTGCTAACTCTGACATGTCTGAGGTAGGGAATGGCTTTATAAAAGCTTTATTTAAAAAGAAAGCTTTTAATGCAAAATGGAAAAGGGTGGGCACTGAGGAAATGATGTTTTGTAAAGATAGTCGCTGATGAAAGGCAGAAAAAAAGGCTGCTGGGAGAAGTCTGAATATATGCCAAGTAATAGTCTGAATGAAATTTATTTAATGGCGTGTTGAAAGAGTTTGTTAGCAAACCCACCAGCTTTTTAATTTCTCTTTCCATATGTTTTTATATATGCCTGCGTATTATGGAGTTCAAAAAAGAACTTGGGAGTGGAGAGAAAAAAGGACCAAAAAAAAAAAAAAAAAAAACACTAATTTTGGAAATTAAGGAAGATGAGAGTAATGATCCTGGAAATTGCAATCCAACAAAGTGGAATGTAGTCTTCAGTTAGGTAATAAATCAGATTTTTGAAAAAAATCCTGGTAACAATTAGAGGGTTATAGAAATGCGGCCAAAAAGTAATGTTTTTTACAGATCAGATCATCACAGACCAACTGGGCTGCTGTTAAAAATGGAATTTTTTTAGTTCTGTGGAAGAAAAAAAAGGCCACAGCGTGCAAAGTATACTTTATCTGTAAAGATGTTTGTATGTTTTCCAACTCTTTTCCTTAGAATATACATTCAGCATACCTAGTGCGTGCCCAGTTCATTGTTTTATATATATATATAAAAAAAAAGAACCGTAATCAAAGCACCACAAATCAAAGTATGTTTTCACAGTTATTAACTTAACTCGTTAGTGACCCAAGGGAGCTGGGCAAACAGAAAGAGCAGGTAGGTCTGTGGAGGTGGCTGCGTTCGGAGGTGGTGATAACAAGGGATGTAGGAGATGCGATGCATCTCAGAGGGGCCAGCACAAAACGAGAGGTAATTCTCTGCATGAAATGCCAGCCATGCTGAGGTGGGTATCGAGAACTAGTGAGCTCGTGGAAGGCAAAAACATACCAAAGAGCCTGGAAGATGAGTGGGAAACTGAGCAAGAGATGCAGTCTCACATGGCAGCAAAAAACCATCGTCCGGGGGTCACCTCTGGATGTGCTCAGTAAAGAAAGGGGATTCTCACCCCTCGAGACAAATCGTTTGAAGCACACTCCTTTGAAAAAATAAATCTCCTGGTGGCTTCTGATTGTTGTTGCTTTTAGACTGGACACTAGGAAAAAATTCTTCATAGAAAGGGTGGTGAGATATTGGAATGGGCTGCCCAGGGAGGGGGTTGAGTCCCCATTCCTGGATGTGTTTAAACATCGCTTGGATGTGGTGCTGGGGGACATGGTCTAGGGGTGAACTTGTAGAGTAGGGCTAATGGTTGGACACGATGATCCCAAGGGGCTTTTCCCTTGGGAAAAGAGCTACAGTTGGACAGGGGACAGCATGACTGTCCATGCCCACCATGGTGCCATGGGCACCAAGTGAAGGAGCAGGAGGGAAATGTGAGGACCAGCCATTCTGGTGATTATTTGTCTTCACGGCACTGCCAGCACCAGAACTTTAGGAGGCAAGCCAGAAGATGTTTAGGAGGTTTCTCATCAGATGCTTTAAAAAAGGCTTACTTTTATTCTAGGAAATGTTGGTGTTTTTAATCTTGGCTTTTAGGGCTTTGAATCTCCCTGCGTAAGGTTTCCTACTCAGGTTTTCTCTGCAGCAATACCCAGGAAAGTCTCGGGGAGAAAAGGAGCAAGGACCAGGCAGAAAGGTATTTCCCAGGTGACCACAGGAGTTGTGCTCTAGAAAAATCAAACGTTAGCCAGCAGTGGAAACTCATCACAGAGTGGGAGGGAGGTCTGCCCTCTCCATGCTACAAGCAATGGGTATGTTTCCAAAAAGGACTTGGGGGGGAAGTGTTTTTTTAAGAGAAAAAGAGGTGAGGCTGCTTTATTGCTACTTGCCCTGCTCAGGCCATGCGTGCACAGAGTTTTTTCCTGTGGTTTTGTATCGCAGCATCTGCAGGTGACTGAATCACTTCGGGGCGGATGTTTGAAGATGTGTGGATTGTTATTCTCTGCCTCTGAGCAGCCAGATCCTTTTGGAAAAAATAAATATTTTTTTTTTTAAATCCCTTAGGCCAAGCTGTTTTGTTTCCTTCAGTATTCACAAAACATTATTTTTATTCTTCTAAGTTACTGGATTTTTAGAACATGTTGCAACACTCATGTGCTAGGCCTGAAAATAACAGCCAGCCAGGCGCTTTTTCTGCTCTTCAGCCATCTCCCTCCTTTCCTCTGCTTGAGGAAGGCCCTGTCACCAGGTAGACCTTCAAGGTCGTATCCTTAGTTCACTCTCAAAATTGCTGCTGCCAAACATCCTTCTTTTCCCATTGCCACAGCGTGTGCATATGGCCTGGCCCCTGTGGGTGCCACGCGTGCCCTCGCTGAGATGGGTGGCAGGAGTTTGTGGCCACCCGTGCCACACGTGCTGCCTGCCCTGGCTCCCCTGAGATGTCTCTGACATTTCATACGGTGTCGGCCAGCCCTGAATCCTCGTAGTGTGATGCAGAAAAACCAGACGAGGGCTGACCCACGGTCGCCTTCCAGCGCTGGCTCTCGCTGACCCCTGCAGCCCTGCCCCGCTCTGCCACTCCAGGGAGCTGTGGCCGTGGCCGTGGCCAAGTGGCCAGCAATGGCCACGGGGAAATGGGGCCGACCGGAGCGCTTGGATACGCAACTGGCAACTTCACCTCACGTTACTGTGATGATTACATTTTAGTGCTGTTTACTCTTTTACCTGGGAGCAGGCTACGGAAACACCAGATGGTCGTGCTCGGGGTGGGATTTCGAGGCCATCCAAGCTGTTCCAGCGCAAGGCACGCTCAGCTCTCCAGCAGCAGCAGAGACACCCTGACCTTTGCGCTGTTCTTGGAAGCTGGCTTTATCTTTTTTCTCCTTTTTCTTTCTCTTTCTCTTTTTCTTTTTTTTTTCTGTTTTCTCTTGTTCTTTTTCTTTTTTCTTTTTTCTTTTTCCTTTTCCTTTTATTTTTCTCTTTTTCATTTTCTTTTTCTTTTTCCTTTTCTTTTTCCTTTTCTTTTTCTTTTTTCTTTTTCTTTTTTGTTTTTCCTTTTCTTTTTTCTTTTTCTTTTTTCTCTTGTTCTTTTTCTTTTTCTTTCTTTATCTTTTTCTTTCTTTTTCCTTTTTCTTTTTCTTTTCCTTTTTCTTTTTCTTTTTCTTTTTCTTTTTCTTTTTCTTTTTCTTTT
>JANVCC010000059.1:8908153-8922111 GCA_025345505.1 Todiramphus chloris collaris | reverse complement strand
CTCTTTCTCTTTCTCTTTCTCTTTCTCTTCTTTCTCTTTCTCTTTTTCCTTTTTCTTCTTTTTCTTCTTCTGTTTACTTTTCTTTTCCTGTTTCTTTTTCTTCTTTTCCTATTTCTGTTTCTTCCTTTTTCTTTTTCTGTTTCTTCCTTTTTCTTCTTTTCTTTGTTGTTTTTTTCTTCTTTTGTTTTGTTTTATTTTGCTTTTGTTTTGTTTTGTTTTTTAATAACTAAAAACCAAGACACTTATTTAAAGAGGTTCAGTTATTTTTGGAGCATCCTGCAGAATTTGGGAAGGACCTGACACCAGCTGTTTGCTCTCCTGTAGGCCCAGGTGCCAGGCCAATATTGGTTAGTGTATGGGCAGCAATTCAGGAGAAAGAGCAGTCAATCAAATAGGCTTGTGGGTTAATAGATGTGCAGGTAGAAATGAAAGCCTAAGAGCTGGAGAGATGGTCACACAGGCAAGGGAGGCCGTGGCCCATCTCCCTGTGCTGCGTGGTTGTCAACTTGGACCCAACACATGGGAAAAGCAGCCAAAGGACCAGGCAGTTTGGAGAGGAAAGTGTTGAGTGTTTCTGCCATCTCTGTTTTTGTTAAGGCTTTCACACATCCCTTGTTCAACTGTTTTTCTGCAGTAGCTGGGACTGGAGAGGGAGACATTGGACTCATTCATTCCTAGAGCTGGGTCTGGAAATAAGCTGTAAAGTTCAAGCAAAATGGTCTGGGAGTTGGTGCCAGTTGGCAAAACCTGTCCTGTCCATCTTTGCAACCGACTTGAGCTGCATCAGTGACCTCAGCCTTATCAACCTCAAAATCTTGCAGAGTCCCAGGGGGTAAAACTGTGGGGTTTTTGAACGGAATCACTGGCAAAACTTGTAATACCATTAAAAGCCAGAGAGACCATCGCTCTGATCCCCTAGTTTGTCTTCCTGTGCGTGTGTACCTGGCATCCTTGCCTTGCCTCCCTTCCCTCAACCCTCTCACACATCACCATTGCCAATAATTGTAAGAAGAAAAAGAAAAAAATGTGATACTCTTGATTAACAGGAAGGTTTATGAGGTATCTTGATCCTGAATGTATAATTGGGGCCATAGGTAGCAGTGGGGGGAGCCTTTGTTCACTCTGTGGGAAGACTGTGATGAGTCTGAAGAGCAACTAAGCTGATTTTCGTGCCCAGAAAATGAAACACAACAGTGTTTTCACTGTGTTTTTAGAGAAAGGATATTAAAACTGAAAATTTGGTTTATTAGCATTGTGAGAAGTATTCAGTCTATCAGAGTCAAGCTTGCTTTTATTATTCTTGGGGGGGAGTAGTGTGTTTTGCAGCAGCAGCAAGTAGATAAAAGCTTTCTGTAACTTGTTTTCTTTATCACAAGAGAGCATTTGATGCTACTGCTTCCTCCACATTAGGTAAAATCTTTTAAAAAGATTTTTTTAAAAGCAGTCATAAACTTCCAGAGTTATTGCCGAATTGTGATGAATGTCTAAACAAACTCAGGGGTGGTTTGTAGTCTTTTCTATACCGCGCGCGTTATCTGCTTTACCCTAGACTAGCCCTTTAAGCCTCTTTGTTCTGTTTGGGATCATTTGGTGCCAAGAAGACTGGGTGATAAAACAAACAAAAAACCAACCAACCAACAAAAAAAACCAAAAAAACACTCCCCAAAAAACCAACCAACCAAAACCCAACCAACCGAAAACCAACCAACCATCCAACCCAAACCACAAATCCAAAAACACAACAACAAAACCAACAACAACCAAACACATAAAACCAA
Source organism: Todiramphus chloris collaris (assembly GCA_025345505.1). Taxonomy (NCBI): domain Eukaryota; kingdom Metazoa; phylum Chordata; class Aves; order Coraciiformes; family Alcedinidae; genus Todiramphus; species Todiramphus chloris. Next base: position 8,920,333 of record JANVCC010000059.1, on the reverse strand, counting down.
AACAACAGCAACAAAACACCCAAACCAACCACAAAGCACGTGCTAGCAATGTACCCATAGGGCAAAAAAGGCCACCAGCCTCCTGGTCTGCACTAGGCAGAGTATGGCCAACAGGTCAGGGGAGATGATGGTGCCCCTCTGCTCAGTGCTGGTGAGATGTATCTGCATGCTGGGGCCACTGCTGGGCTACCCAGTACAAGAGAGACAGGGATGTACTGGAACCAGCCCAGCAAAGGGCCACAGTGATGATTAAGGGATTGAAGCATCTCTGTGTGGGGAGAGGCTGAGGGAGCTGGGAATGTCCAGCCTGGACCAGACGTGATCCAGGGGATCTTGCTGATGTGTACAAGTACCTGATGCAGGGAGGGGAATAAAGAAGATGGAACCAGGCTCTTGTTAGAGGCCTCCAACAACAGGACAAGAGGCACGAACTGAAACACAGGAAATTACTCTGAAACATTAGAAAAAGCTTTTTTGTTTGTTTTTCTTTCCTGCGAGGGTGGCAGAGAACTGGCACAGGTTGCCTAGAGAGGTTGTGGAGTCTTCATCCTTGGAGATAGTAAAAAAATCAGTTTGGACACTTGCCATGGATTCTTGTTGCCCTTGGGCTGGATTGGGTGATTTTCAGAGCTCCCTGCCAAGCTCAGCTCTTTTGTTTCATCAGTATCTTTGACGCAGCAAACGGGGAGCCTGTCTCCTGGCTGTAAGGGCACAGATCCTGCACACTGAGCAGCGTGGGGCTGCCTGCTTCTGCTGCAGGACCGCGCAGCTATTAAATGATTACTTGTGCTCACTAATGACATCAAATGGATTTTCAACATGTAAACAAGAAGGGGGAAGCAGGGTAACTCATTATGAGCTCTGGGTTTGCCCGAAGCAGCTTTGCCATGTTAAAGTACTTAAAAGCAAATGGAGAATTTATGACGTGTCGGTAGATTTTCAACCTGAATAACGGCCAGTTGTTCTAATGGTTAATAATGCAAATGATTTGAGTCAGCCTCGGCGTAAAGCACTCAATATATCCTGCCCATTCAGACACACTTCTTTCCCTCTCCCCCCTCCCCCTTGCTCCCACCTACCCACCCCCTCCCCCCTTCCTATTGATATTTTATCCCCCCGAAGAGATGTTTTCAGCATATTCCGTGCACCAGCACACTGCGCTCGTGGTACTCCTGGATGTCATTACAAAGAAGCCCAAAGACTGTACTGCTGCTCCTCTGCCTGTGCCACTAGCTTGGAAATTGCTTGGAGTAACAACAGCAAGTGTCAACAGGGAGCTGTATTAATTATTTGGAATGTGTCTCATAAGAGGAATCAACTGCTTTTATTGCAGCACGAATATTACTTGAAATGGGAAGGTTACTGTAACTGTTATCGTAATCTATGTGTCATTAACTCTCCGCGTTTAGGAAAAGGGATTAACAGCCCTGTAAATTGTTACCGTAAACAGGTGAATTATAACAACGTGTTTTTATTAGAAATAGAAGTTTCTTTATATAGTTAACCTCCAAATTACTGCAGAAGAATTGACTCGTTAGCAAGTGGGGGACCGCGCGGCGGTGTCGGGAGCCAAAAAGCTTCCAGGCAGGCGAAAGCGATGCCGAGCTCCGCAAACCGGTACCGGTGTCCTCTGCAGGTGGGGAAACCAGCTCAGTTGTGCTGCATGCCACGCTCCCTTCGAAGATTGCTTGTTTTTTCCCTCTTAGAGTGGGTGGAAGAGCTCGCACGGGCTGCTGCGGGATCGGCAGCCTTCTCTGGCGTGGTGCAAAACACCCGTGGCAGTGGCCAAGCAGGTGTAACTGAAGCTCAGCGTAGCACCCGGGTCTGGGGGGAAAAAGCAAGAGAAGGGGGAAGCGTTTTCAGATTTTCAGCGAGTGTTTTTCCACAACATGGAAGTTCTTTGTGAAAAATGCTCAGCGGAACAGAATACTCACACTCTGCGCTGGTGAGACCACATCTGGAGGATTGTGCCCAGTTCTGGGCTTCCCAGTACAGAAGGGACACAGATCTACTGGAGAGAGTCCGAGGGAGGCTACAGGGATGGTCAGGGGGCTGGAACAGCTGAGAGCCCTGGGGTTGTTTAGTCTGGAGAGGAGAAGCCTGAGAGGGGATCTAATTAATGTCTCTAAATACATAAGGGCTGGGTGTCGGGAAGGCAGGGACAACCTCTTGGCACTTGTTTCTTGTGACAGGACGAGGGGCAATGGATTCAAGCTCGAGCACAGGAAGTTCCACCTGAACATGAGGAAGAACTTCTTTCCTGTAAGGGTTGCAGAGCATTGGAACAGACTCCCCAGAGAGGCTGTGGAGTCTCCTTCTCTGGAGCCTTTCCAGCCCTGTCTGGATGCATTTCTGTGTGATCTGCCCTAGTTCTGTCCTGCTCTAGCAGGGGGGTTGGACTCGATGATCTTTGGAGTCCCCTTCCAACCCCTAACATACTGTGATTCTGTGGTTCTGTGATCTTTTGAATCCCATGCCATAAAAATGCTTTATGTTTAATTGTAGCCCTGACAGATTGCTGCAGGATAAATAGCGGAACTAAAACACTTATTTGTCCACAGGGCAGGCTCACCACGGGCAGGTCTCCTACATTGCCCCACCGATCCACCTCGATTCAGATCTGGAGAGACTGCCATCCAAGGGTGAGTCAGTGACACAGCCTCCAAGCACATGCATTGCAAAGCAGCCGTAGGCATGAGAGCATCATTCATCTGGTCATAGAGCCTCCACAGTAGATGTACCACCCTCCATCCAAGGATGCTCTCAAACTATTCCTGTGAGAGAGTTGTGTGAGAGATGACCGTGTCCCACGCGCCCCATTACGTAGCTTTGAACATACCATCTTGTTCATGAGCTCTTTTGCTCTTCCCACTAGTTTACTTCATCAGGTATATGTGTGCCTCAGGTCCTGCCCTCCACCTCCTCCTTTCCTCCCTAATGGCAGCCGGGCACAGGGGGCTGGTGGCAGGATGCAAAGAGGCAGAGTTCAGCTGCTCCTCAGGTGAGTGAAGGAACAGAAGAGGTTGTGTGGTGGTTCAGGTCAGGATTCGATCCACACTGCCATTGCTCGGGGGTTTTTCTAGAGTCAGTGAGGAGACAGGGTCACTCTGGAGGGTGGCTAAAATTTTAGGTGAGCTGATTGCCCGTGGGAGCAATGCATGCAGCCACTCTGCATGGAGTGAGTCCAGAATAGCCCTGCTGAGATAGGTGGCTCTCTTGAAGGGTGAAAATGAAGTGGTATGAATGCAAGCCCTTGATTTCTCATCCTATCTGGAGAATCGTCCCCTGCCTGTGTTGTGATGAACCCCCAGTGTTTGCCCCTATGGCCTGGGGAAATGGGCTTGGCCCCAGAGCAAGCATCCATGCTGCTGCAGACGTTTAAACCTCCCTTTGCTCCTTTTAATTGGGTTGTCGGTATTCAGGTAGGATTTCAAACTGACAAGCTTGTCCTTCTTGGAATGGATAATAGCAAAGCTAAATTCAAAAAGGTACACGGAGGGATTTCTTGGCCAGCTCCAAAAGCGAGTACGGATGTCAAACATGGGGGATGCTGGGGAGGAAGAGAAGGGGAGGAAGAGGACAGCTGAAGTGTGGAGCTGTTTAGCCTGGAGAAGAGAAGCCTGAGAGGGGATCTTAGGAATGGTTCCAAAGATCTGCAGGGTGGGTGTCAAGGAGAAGGGGCCAGGCTCTTGTCAGTGGTGCCCTGGGACAGGACGAGGGGCAATGGGCACAAACTGGAACCCAGGAAGTTCCACCTCACCAGGAGGAGAAACTTCTTTGGTGTGAGGGTGCCAGAGGCTGTCCCAGGCTGCCCAGGGAGGTTGTGGAGTCTCCTTCTCTGGAGAGATTCCAACCCCCCTGGATCTGTTCCTGTGTGGGCTGCCCTGGGTGACCCTGCTCTGGCAGGGGGGTTGGACTCCATCATCTCCAGAGGTCCCTTCCAACCCCCACGATTCCATGAGTCTGTGTTTTCAAGTGTGTTAACAGAGAGATGCCCTATAGCTTAGGTTTGGACTTTTCCCTTTCTTCTACTCTCCAAATGGTTCTGCAGTGGCAGAAAGAGTCCAGGGTTGACCTTCGTGGTGATTGTCACCGTTCTGCCCAGCACTGTTGGGCCGTGGGGAGGTGTTTCTCTGCCCACGTGTCTCTCTAAGCGCTCACGACTGAAAAATGCAACAAGTTAATGCAAGATTAATCTGGACAGGGACACGGTCATTATGTAATATGAAGAAAGCTGTCTTCTAAATCTTCATTATCCATCTCTAATGTTCTGGGAGATAGAAAAACCTTTGTGTCAGTGAATTGCAGCCTCAGTTGCAAACCCTCTTCCTCCAAATGGCCCAAGGACTTTATGGGCTAAATGAAAGCGTACTGTTGATGCTCTTGGCATGAAAGGCTCCCTTAGTTTTGAGTGAGCTTTTCCACCAGCATCCATGCAGTTAAATCTGTAACTTCAAGTAAACATTTGCTGGGTTTTTTTCCCTTTGCAAGGGATTTTTTTTCCCTTTGCAAGGGAAAAAAATATCTTATTTATTACTTGGATGTTACTGCATCTTCACTGGTGCAGTAACAAAAATAAGGAATTGATTCCTGCTGCACAGAAGCTCCCTCCTCACTGTTCTTCCTTGGTGGTTCCTCTTGCATCTCTGCAAGATGGAACCATGTACTGGGTGGGGAAGCTTGGGTGTGAAGATTCACAGTCCTCCCTCTGAATCTGGTCTTGTTGTGAGTTTGTCTGGTCACGTCCAATCTCCTGGCAGTCCTCAGCCTCCATTCAGCTTTAAGTGAATTACCCTGAGATCTGACACATGCATTTGAGATTGTCAGCTTCTTCTAAGCAACTTGAAAACCTCCAGTTCTGTGCTAAAATTTACTACCTTGCTTTTTTAGCAGAGAATTCCAGTAAGGCAGAGGCAGTTACGACTGCCAGGACCTTCTTGCTCAAGTCTATCTTTGATGTTGGATGTGATGATTCAGAGCTTCCTTAGAATAGGTCGATGTAAACCCTTGATGTGGGGTATGGAGCAGCTTAGAGAAGACTCAAGGATGCTGGAACAGCAGCGGTCAAAGAAGCTGTGCCTTGCTGTCTCCAAGATAAGACAGCTGAAGACTAACAAAAATCTGAAGTGATCTGCCTTTTGTGAGGGCATAGCTACTTCTGCAAGATGAATGGCACTGCCACCAGGAGCAGGGCAAAGTGGGTCAGGCAGAACAGTTGCAGCGCTTGCAGAGAAGGTAAAATGGAGTTTATCCAACATAAACTGCTACGTTAACTGCTTCCACCCCCCCCAGTTAGGAGATCTTACAAGAAAGGGCTGCTCAGGGTGGAAGGACTGATATTACTGCTGCTCCACACTGGTAAAAGGACTCAAAGCCCTTTGTGTAACTTGCCAGGAGAGGGACAGGATGGCAGGCAGCTCTGAAGGCATCAATCTGTTAGCCAGTGACTCAGGGATGCTAAAAAGGCAGTGATCTGTCTGCTGTGGGAAGAGGAAGGCTTTCTTCTGGCCCTGGGGTGTGGGACGTGTGGCAGCACTTGCATGTCTCCTGCCTCATTTCCAGTCTCAGCACCCAAAACCCATTAGAGTGTTGTAATAATCATGGTTATTATTTTCCTTAGTATGTGAAGGTTTTGAAGCTCTTGACTTAGATTGCATTTTCTGACATCTTAGGACGTGCTCAGGTCACATTCCAAGCTTCATCCCATAACCACAAGAGCTGTTTTAAACAAAGGAGGCAAAACCACCTCTGTGATGAAGTTCTCATTGGTTCCCATATTTCCAGTAGCTGGAACTTGGAAAAAAAGAGCAGAATTATGACAGTCATCATAAACCACTACTGCTTTTGGCTGCTGCTTTGATGCTCTTCATTTCCCTTCCAAATTCCCCCTCGCTCTGAGCTGGACACCAGGCGCAGGTCAGTGTCTTTTACTTAAGAGTGACAAAAAGAAGCCACCGTACCATTTTAATTGTAATAAATCGATGCAGAGCCAGAGTAGGGATATAAAAGCATTTTCCCTTCCCGGATTATTAAAAACACCAATAGAGCTTTAGTGCTCCTGTGGGTCTTTGCAGTCGCAATTCTCAGCTGGCAGATTTATTTGTAACTGCCTCTCCCTTCTCCTTTTTAAAAAAATTATCACTGGTGACATTTACAGAGATTGTTTATGCATGCAGGGCATTTTTACCTGCCTTCCAGGGTCCTGATGCTGGTAGTGAATAGAATATATAAACTCCAGTGGTTTACTAGTACATTAGTGTCATCGTGCATTACAGGGTAATTACTCTGAGCCACTGCTCTGTACAGTAACCCAGTAATGACACCGTAAATCACTTCGTAGAAACGGGGCCCTGAGTCAGCATTTTTTTGATCAAGACGCTTCGTATTCCTCGCCCCCTTTTTAATTGGAGGGTGTTTTCAAATTAGTTCCTTCTACGAGGCACTGTTAACCATTCTTTTTACACCTCCTCTCAGTCTCACAATCTGGAGACGATTAGATGATTCTCATGCATCTGTTTCCACCATCGATACGCAGAATGATTCCAAGGGTAGCTGAGACCTCAGGCTGTGAGCTCACAGCCTGAAGATTAAACCGGGGTTTAAAAATGGATCGCTGCTTGCTGACAATAGCAAGGAGTTTCATAGATAAGGGTGATGCTGATACTCTGGCTTAGAAAGGGATTTTATGGAATTATCACATGGAGCAACAAATAAAATTTAGCATTTGGACTCAGATTCTTCCAGGTACTAAAACACAGCAAGTAAGTGAATTCAACTCACTGAATGTAAAACTATTTATGCAGCTTTACAGAAGCAGATTTTAGCAGATAGGGGGAATCACGCTGAACAGGAGCTGTACGCCTGATGGTTAAAGCCGGGCAGCCTGAGGAGCCTCTCCTCCCTTGTTGAGATAGCGTTTTGCAAAGGTCTCCTTCAAAGCTGAACCTCGGGGAGTCTTGGAGATGGATGCTTTTGAAGTCAGTACGTTTCCCAAATGTGAATCGATTAGCAAAACCCATGTATTGGTCCCCAGTTCTGGAAACAAATAGCAAAGAGAGGAGCCATGGGAGGATCTCACCCTTCCGTGCAGGTCGCTCTAGCCAGGGAGGTTGTTTTGGCCCCCGTTAAGGCACTGTGGTTTGGGTTTTTTTTTTCCTGTAAACCTCACTCGTGAGGTTCAGCCTCTGTAGATAATCTTTCCCTACCCCTTGGGCAGCGTGGCAGGGAGACAGACAGAGCTTTTCCTGTTGTTTCTCCCTTTCTCCTCCAGCTCGGTCACATATTCCTTTATGCTTTCTTCATTCAAAAGCTGCATCCATTCTGCCACTTTTCTCCCCCTTTGCATTTGCAGGGTCTGAGGGAGGACTGTTCCTGAACATCAGGACTACAAACTCTTATTACCAAGAATAGAGGAGGTTTTAGGATACACACATTCTGTGTCTTTTTTTTGTTTGTTTGCTTGGTTGAGGGGGGTTTTTTGTTCGTTGGTTTTTTTTTTTCTTCTCTGCCAAAGGTCCCAGAGAGGGTCGATGGCTCTGCAGATGATGTGGGAGGATCTGACAGCTGATTGCACAGCCCCAGCCCTCCTTGCCAGCTCTGGAGACCGGGGCGTGCCAGGCAGCGGGGCCGGTGGCACTCCTGCCCTTAATTTGAGCCGACACCAGTGCTCGGCAGACCCTGAGACACCAGCCCTCCTGCCTCTCCCTCCCCAGCTCCAGTGCCACGAGAGAGGGCTCTGGTCGGGAGTCCCTGCTCTGAGCTGATGGCACCTCCTGTTTCCAGGCTGTTTTGTTTTGTGGAGTCCCCCTGGGGAAGCCATTCCCCCATGCTTTAGAGTGTCCCTCTGCTTCCCGACCAGCTCCCGCGTTCAGTCATCCGGCTCCTTCCCTTTGGAGGCAGTTACAGCTATATGCTTCCAGCTTCTTAAGGTGATATTATTTTCCTGCCATCCTTCAAGTGGGAGACTCCAGGGGAGGCTGATTCGGTGCCTTGGAGCCAAGAGAGGCCCCTGCCCTGGGTGCTGCTTGGGGTCTCCAACCAGCCTGGTGTCCTTTTTCCCTAGGCCATACTGGAGTGCTGGAGAGTGAGCCCACCTCTTCCTCAGCCACGTTCAGGGTTTTCTTCTTTGCTTTTGCTCAGCCTTTGCCCCAAGTATGACTGCTCTGAGGGGTCCCCCGTCACTCCTACCCTGAGCCCAGCAGAGGATCTCACTCCCTCCGAATCCAGTGTGAGAGCTCCTTGCAGAAAGCCAGCCAAACACACACAAGATTTTCTCATTCCACGTGGCTTTTCAGGCAAGCAGAGGATACGAGGCATGCAGGCAACTGGTGTTGCACTGGTTGCATGGGAGATGACTGTTCACCATTGATCCAGATGAGACATGAGGAAGAATTTCTTCCCCAGGAGGGTGGTGAGACACTGGCACAGGTTGCCCAGAGAGGTGGTGGAAGCTCCATCCTTGGCAGTGTTTCAGTCCAGGCTGGCTGGGGCTGTGAGCAACCTGCTCTAGTGGGAGGGGTCCCTGCCCATGGCAGGGGGGGTGGAACTGGGTGAGCTTTAAGGCCCCTTCCAACCCTGACAGTTCTGTGATGCTGTAACCACATGGTCAATGGCAAGGTTTTGAATTTCCAGCTGCCTTGTTCTGAACCTGTCTGTACAGATTTGTTTTTTGGGTTGTTTTGCTGTTTGTTTATTTTTCCATTTGAACTCTCCTATTTGTCACAACAGGCAGGCTCATTTAAAGCCCTCAGCCTCCCGGCTTGGAGATTTAGTTTCCAGCCAGCTCAGCGTGGTGACACGAATGGGTTTGGGAAAGTGGCAGATGCAGAAATACATTTCCAGGTTTGGGGGTCATTTGGGTTGTCCAGGTGGTGGAGGGGTGAGCTCTTAGACAAGGATGTGATGCTTTTCTCAGTCCTGCCTGGAGCTCTCCGAAAACCTGTTGTTGTGGCTCGTAACAGAGCATCCTCCTTCTTGGACTGCACTGGTTTCTCTGGAGCAGGCAGATGCTTTCAACATGGGCTAAGCTCCATATTTATGAATTCCTCATTGGGTATCATGAGTGGTGATAACTCGTATCATAACCAGAGTAGCCAGAGCTCCTGGAAACCTCACAGCCAGCCTGCAGCCTCCTGTTTGCTTCTTACCATCAGCAAGATCCCGCGTTACATCCTGGAGCTCTCCGTAGTCAGAAAGTTAATTGCATGCCATTCACCCTCTTCTTTTTTACTATGGTGCTGAACAGTTGCTCTTATTTCTTTGGAATGTTGTTTTCCTTGCCGAGGGGCACGGCAGGGCAGTGCTGGTTATTCCTGACAGCACAGCCACCAGCTCTAGCAGCAGGCTGGAGCTAGCGAAGCCTCTCAAGGAGGAGTGCTAAACCCTGCCTGCTGGTGGGAACTGCTCACAGGATTTACACTTGAAAATATTTCAGGATTTTGGGGTGGAGGGGGAACAGTCTGAGGGATGTTTAACACCTAGTCATCTAAAAAAGAAAAAGAAAAAGCACTTTTTAACTAGGGTTTTTTTTAGCCTCTAGCTGCTGCCTTGTAAAGGAGTTTTGCTATGGAGATCAGCATGAGCTGTGATTTAAAGATGCCTTGAGATGTTATTCTTTGTAGGCTGTTCGAAGCTACCAGAGGACCTGATAAGCTCAAACTGGACGTAGACATCCACCCAGGAGATTCTTTTGACAGCGGGTTTCATTTTCCACTGTCCTGAATTGTGCCACTCGCCGTCAGCAGTGGAAGTTTTCACCCACTTGACAGTGGCAACAGCTGGAAAGCAGAGTCAGCTATGGCAGTGCACCTTCAAGCATCACTAATCTAAAGTGAATGTCCTATTACCAGCTTGGAAAAAAAGCTGTTGAACCAATTCAACGTGATAAAAAAAGGAGTGCAGTGCTGCATGCAGCATGAGACCCTTTGAAAACTATTTTTTTTTTTTTTTCTTTCCCCTTTTCTGCCAGACTAATTTTTGGCTGCACTTCTCTTTCTGAAATATTTATAGGGCAAATAACTGTTTTAAATGAGCAGATGGGGGAGACATAAGACAAGCTGTTAAATTAATAAACATGTGTGGTGCTTTATCAGTAAGGGAGCCCATTTTGGCATTTCTTCTGGATGATTTGTATGGCCTATCACCATTGCACCTGGTGCAGGGGCAAGAAATGGGCACTTAATAACCAAACAATGTGCAAACTCCTTCCATTATAATTTCATTATGTCAGATATAATCGTCTGTAACTAGATGTCAAATACATAATTTATGTCCAGCTTCCCGGTGGAATAGTGGCCCTATGAATGAATGGCCCCATTAATGGGAAGGAGCTTTTACTGGAACTTTTCCCCTCCCGGTGCACGGTCCATTTTGTCATCTGGTATTAATTCCAAATCATTTCAGGGCTGCAGAACAACGCCTGTTATATTTATATTTGCGTAATGGGAGAGGATGGCAAATAAATCATCGGAGAGATCAAATTTCAGGTCCACTGCTTTCCTAAGCCATATGCCTGTTTGAAAAAGAACGGGACCAGTCTGCAGCACTTTGATTGAGAGGCATAACTGGTGTTCATGTTCCCCATCCGGAGACACCAAGAAGGCGCAGGGTGGGAGGTAACTCTTCCCGTGGGAGCCATCTGCCAGGATGGAAGGGTTTAGCCCCTGGAAGGTCTTTATGTGGACATCATCACCTGAAAGGGTGGAGGATAGGACAAGGATGGTTTTCTAGGAGTCCTTCAGAAACCCGTGTGTTTGAGCAGGATGTAGGATCTCAGTTGTTCTGTGCAGGACCTCTGGTTGTTCCTGGGGTGCAGAAAGAAGAGTGTGTCCAGCAGGTCAAGGGAGGTTCTCCTGCCCCTCTACTCTGCCCTGGTGAGACCACATCTGGAGTGTTGTGTCCAGTTCTGGGCTCCCGAGTTCAAGAGGGACAGGGAAATAATGGAGAGAGTCCAAGGGAGGCTGTGAGGATGCTGAAGGGACTGGAACATCTCTCTGGTAAGGAAAGGCTGAGAGCCCTGGGGCTGTTTAGCCTGGAGAGGAGAAGACTGAGAGGAGATCTAATTAATGTCTATAATTACATGAGGTCTGGTCATCAGGAAGGCAGGGACAACCTCTTTGCCCTTGTGTCCTGTGATAGGAGGAGGGGCAGTGGGCACAAACTGGAACCCAGGAAGTTCCACCTCACCAGGAGGAGAAACTTCTTTGGTGTGAGGGTGCCAGAGGCTGGCCCAGGCTGTCCAGGGAGGCTGTGGAGTCTCCTTCTCTGGAGACTTTCCAACCCCCCTGGATCTGTTCCTGTGTGGGCTGCCCTGGGTGACCCTGCTCTGGCAGGGGGGTTGGACTCGGTCATCTCCAGAGGTCCCTTCACACCCCTACCAGTCGATGAGTCTGTGATTCTGTGATTCACAAATGAAGCAGGTACCAATTCAAAGGATCAGGTTGGTGTGAGTCCCTTTACAAAATTACTTCTATACATTTTTATGATTTTTTAATTTTTTTTTTTAATATAATGGCCTTGTTTTGGGGTTAAACCCCTGGCAGAGAGCAGCTCAGTGCTCTAAATCTGGGAAAACTGTTGATGGAAGCCACGTCTGATACAGCACTGCTGGTGTGTTAGCACTGAATTCTTATCTAATGGGCAAACGTTTCTTATTCTGTTGCAGTTACAGAGGTGATATTTGTTTTATTCTTCCTGAGGTAAAAATCTGGATGAAAAATTACCTGCTTAACACCATTTATAATAGTAGATGACTTCTTAGTGTCTGATGGAGTTTCCCATTGTCAGAACAAAATTACTTTAAGACTAGATAATGAATGGTATGTTTACCTAACAAAATATTAAAGTTTCCTAGACTTGTAATGCAGATTTCTGAACGGCATGTATGATAAAATGTTGGCAGTGGTGGAAGATCATGGTACAGCTATACCCTCTCCTCTGAGAAAATCTTTTCTCTCTTCTTTTCTTTTCTTTTCTTTTCTTTTCTTTTCTTTTCTTTTCTTTTCTTTTCTTTTCTTTTCTTTTCTTTTCTTTTCTTTTCTTTTCTTTTCTTTTCTCTTCTCTTTTCTTTTCTTTTCTTTTCTTTTCTTTTCTTTTCTTTTCTTTTCTTTTCTTTTCTTTTCTTTTTTCTTTTCTTTTTTCTTTTTCCTTTCCTTTCCTTTCCTTTCCTTTCCTTTCCTTTCC
>JANVCC010000059.1:8874172-8908053 GCA_025345505.1 Todiramphus chloris collaris | reverse complement strand
TTTCCTTTCCTTTCCTTTCCTTTCCTTTCCTTTCCTTTCCTTTCCTTCTATCCTTTCTTTTCCTTTTCTTTTCTTTTTTCCTTTTTCTTTGTTTTTCTTTTTCTTTTCTTTTTCTTTTTCTTTTTCTTTTTCTTTTTCTTTTTCTTTTTCTTTTTCTTTTTCTTTTTCTTTTTCTTTTTCTTTTTCTTTTTCTTTTTCTTTGTCTTTTTCTTTTTCTTTTTCTTTCCTCTCCTTTCTCTTCTCTTCTCTTCTCTTCTCTTCTCTTCTCTTCTCTTCTCTTCTCTTCTCTTCTCTTCTCTTCTCTTCCCTTCTCTTCTCTTCCCTTCTCTTCTCTTCCCTTCCCTTCCCCTTTTGGATTTTCTGTGGTTGCTATTTCTTACTTATTTTTACTTAAAGAAAGCAAATCACCCTTCAAACAGAAATGTAAGAAATGTAAAGTTTGGCCTAAGACAAGTTAGGAAAAGCAGCTGATAAAGACCTGGGCTATGAAGTGGCCTGGCCTGGCTTCCTATAAAATGTATCAGCATCTTACGAGCCGGTGAGCAGGTTTAGCACCTCCCGTTGAGTTCATCAGACTCAAGCCACACAGCTCTAGAAAGCAGACAGCCAATTTCCCACGCAGGCAAATCATGTTAGGCTCAGACTGTTGTCTGAGCCATTGACAGCACTGAGTGGAAGGGGTTTGTGTTTGTTTGATGGCTCTTCAGCTCTGCAGTGGGGTTCTCTGTAGGTAAGCAGGGTTTTATACAGTACTTGGCTCTAGGCATCATCTTGAGTTGGATCAGAAATTGGTGGAAATGAGAGATTTCCATCAGAGTTGGTGGTCTGATGCTTTCTAAACCGTTTGGGTTTAGAGCCTGCTTTGGCTCTTAAATTTCCTTAAAGCACATCGTTGAATTTTGATTCTTCCCTTTGTGTATTGTTTCTTACAGAGGAATCCTAGTGAAGTGATGTACTCTGTTCAGAGAGAAATTTATGGCAGCGAATTGGGTACCTCACTTCTGAAAGGTGCTTTTGGAAATCCCAGCTTTAATAAATGCACAGTAAATACTGATTTACAGATAAACATTACGGAGCTCCATTGCTAACACTGCAGCTTGGCTCCCTCGGAAGAGGCTTTATGAGTTAAGTCTTTCAGCCAAGTGAATTTGGCTTGATAGCTGCAATATTTGCTCAGCAGACAAGGCCTGCTAACCTCTAGCTCCAAATGGGTTGTTATTTTGCTTCTCGATTGGCTCGATGTCGTTCATGCTCCTAGAAAGAACTGCAAGAAGCAGTATTTAAGAGATCTTGATTGCCTTTGAAAGAGGTAAGATACTAAAGTTGGTTAAATGTAATTATAAGGGTTAGAGGGCCAGCAGGCATGAGCGTGCCACAGCCAAGGAGATCCAGGGATGGAGAGAAAGAACTGGGCTTGGGGCAGGGAGAAGACTTTGTCCTCACCCAGCTGAGGATGCAGTTCTTTTTGCAGATACGGTCCGCGGGGAGCCGTACGGAGGGCTCTAGATGAAGCGTGTTGATTTGTAGCAAGTTGTTTCAGTGCAGCTGGTTTTGGGGGAAAATGGCTTGCTTCATTAAAAAATGACCACAACTGCAGATGCTCTCATGGCAGACTCCTCTTTAAATTTTCTCTAAGTCCTACTTTCATCTTTATTTCATTATCAGTGCTCCTTTGCACAGGGCTCGTGCGCTCCTGTCTGTATTGTGCCCACAAATTTGGTAGCAGACATGCAGCAAAATAATGCTGTTACTGAGTAAACAACCACGATTCTTCGGGGGGGGGGAGGGTAAAATGGAACGTGCGCCCATAAATCTTCCTCTAAATGATCTGTGTTGGAGAGTACAAAAACAAGATGAGGTTTCTAAATTCATGCAGGCCCTTCAGAGTGGAATCCTGCGTGCCACTGAAGTGTAACAAGCTTATTTATATTTTATTGTGCTTCTAGATCAAGCTGCATTATTATGGGCTGCACTCCCCTGGCACTATAGCTGTTGCTAAGGAAGAGGTACATTATGTTAATATTTTGTGATCATAACTATGCGAGCTGGGTTCTGTAGATTGAAGAAGTTAAGGAGGGGAAAAAGTGAAGTTAATGCACCGTTTTAATTAGAGCCTCTGCAGCTTTTTGCTCACACTGAGAGGCAAAAAGTAAGCCTGAATTTGAGAAGTCACACAGAAAATGGGAGAAAACCAAACAGTTGAAAGAATTTCTTCACTGAACTTTAAAGTTGCTCAGCAGTAGGGATTTGGAATTGGTGCTGTGAAGGGGAAATCTGGCATGTTTTTACTAGGTATTTTCAGTGAAGAATTTCTCAGCCTTCTCATGCCTTGATGTGTTCTGATCATGTAAACAGAGCACTCGTCCTTAATTCCTGTTTCCTGACCATTTCCAGTGCTGGTAGCTGTTATGTGATTTCAGTACCTTCTGATTCATATAGGCAGATTCACTAAGAGCTTAGAATCAAGGAGTAGCCAGCACAATATATTAAGTCAAACACAACACGATGCATTAGCTTCAGTGTATGGTGTCACAGAAAAGGCCAAAGTCATGAGCAAGATACTGATGTCCGTGCTGGTTGTTTTAAAAAAAATACCCTCTACAGACTTTATTGATGAGTATTATACAAGTGTTTACACAACAAGGAAAATAAACAAGGAAGGATCTTGGCATTCCTCCTAAAGAAATGTTCTGAACTGAGTTTCCCCTTTCAAAAAACTGTTCTCTCATCCCTGCTGCTGCCAAGGCGCGAAGCAGTCACAGAAGGAGATGGATGAGTAGGAACTCATCTCGATTCTGACGTGCCTTGCACCTAGCCAGCTTGACCAGGACAGTGTCCTCAGGAGCACCCAGGGCTAGCACGGCTGTGGCACCTGAGAATAGGTCATTTTTGCCTGGTACTACTGCCTCTCCCCTTTTCAAACATTCAGTGCCCCAGAGCTGGGTTTGTGCCTGGTGCAGGTACAGGGAGGATTATCCCCACTTAATCTCAGCTCCTAAGGGGGGAGGTGTGGAGCAAGCAGCCGACCCAACTGAGGTCAGTCCTGTTTGCCAGAGCCCTGGCAAGTAGGGGCCTTCAAGCAGGACTAGGAAACCTATGGGGGGCTTTCCAGCATCCTAAGGTTGGTTAACGTCCGCTTCAGCCTCTGACCCTTCCATGATGAGCAGAGCCACGTTTTCTCCCTTCTTCTCTCCTTTCCCTCCTCACTGTCCTTTTCTGCTCAGACCTTGTACAGTGGATTTTTTGACCCGGAGACGGGCTTTAGGAAAGGTAATACTGCACGTTCCTAGTTAAGGTTGTCATGATCCCTGTTATACTTCATTGTGCACACCTGATCTTAGAATCTGTTGAGAAGTGAAGGTGCCTGGCCTGGGAAGCATCACTCCCCTGGGCAAATTAAATATAACATGAGAGCAGGATGGGGGAGTGTCCAACCCTGGGAGGCAGTACTTTGTGCTGGAGGTGTGTGCTGTAAAGAGGAAAGTGGGAAGAATAAAGAGTGATGAGCTACCAGGGAGTAGATTGGGGATGAGATCCATGGGAGAGAAGAACCAGACTGTAAAGACAGGCTGCATGGTGTGAGCAGAGAGGATGGGCTTGGAGTTGGGAAAGGTTTGCAGGCAACACCAAATTGAATGAGAACGTCAATCTGTACGAGGATAGGAAGGCTCTGCAGAGGGATCTGGACAGGTTGGATCAATGAGCCAAGATCAATGAGATGAGGTTTCAACAAGGGTCTGCCCTTGGGTCACCCCAGCCCCAGGCAGCGCTCCAGGCTGGGGGAGGAGGGGCTGGAAAGTGCCTGGCAGAAAAGGCCCTGGGGGTGCTGGGGGACACCCGGCTGAGCAGGAGCCAGCAGTGTGCCCAGGTGGCCAAGAAGGCCAAGGGCATCCTGGCCTGGCTCAGCAATAGTGTGGCCAGCAGGAGCAGGGCAGGGATCGTGCCCCTGCCCTCGGCACTGGGGAGGCTGCAGCTTGAGCACTGGGCTCAGGTTTGGGCGCCGCAGGAGAAGAAAGACATTGAGGGGCTGGAGCGAGGGCAGAGAAGGGCAAGGGAGCTGCTGAGGGCTCTGGAGAGAATGTCTTGTGAGGAGCACTGAGGGAGCTGGGCTTGTTCAGCCTGGAGAAGAGGAGGCTGAGGGGAGACCTTCTTGCTCTCTGCAGCTGCCTGAAGGGAGGCTGGAGTGAGGTGGGGGTTGGTCTCTTCTCCCAGGTGACTGGGGATAGGGTGAGAGGAAATGGGCTGAAATTGCACCAGGGGAGGTTTAGGGTGGATATCAGGAAAAATGTCTTTCCTGAGAGAGTGGTGAGGGCTTGGCACAGGCTGCCCAGGGAGGGGGTGGAGTCACCATCCCTGGAGGGGTTCAAACAACATCCAGATGTGGCACTGCAGGACATGCTTTAGTGCTCCTGATAATATTTAGTAGATGGTTGGACTTGATGATCTTGAAGGTCGTTTCCAACCTTAATGATTCTTTGATGCTATGATTCTAAGGCAAGATGAGATGGAAAGAATGGGAAGGAAAACTTGAGTTTGTTTTTTAAAGAATGCCTTTATGTTATATATAGAAATATTTTAAATCCTTTAGTTTTGTACAGTTGAGACTTGCTCTGCCTCCAGCAACTCTGCAGAGACCAATCATGTAGCATTGATATTGCTGGTTTCCTACCCCAGACACCCATTCTTGCTTGCTTCTTCCCAGGTTCTGCACCAATTTACTGCAATTTAACAGCAGACATCCAGAGACTTCCTTGAATGTCATTAACTGCTCCTAACCTGTCCTCTTGGCGGTAACACAGAGCTCAACCCAAATGTCAAGAGCAGCCCAGTGTGGTCATCTGTTTTTTTTTACCCTGTTGAAGTCTCCTTCTCAACCTGGCCACCCACATTTTCAGCTCCTGTCCTTTTCAGATCAGCAGAGCAGTGCCTGCTGGCTCCCAGGGCCCTGGGCAGGGATGTTCAGAGTTTCTTGATCTCTCCATAATCCACCTATGGTTTTAAATTCGTGTGCCTCCTCATAGCCTAAGGTGTGTGCTTATCTTTAGAGCACATTGCTCCTCCACATTGAGTTTGCTTAAATCACCACAGCTCAGTGTAGATATTTAACATATAAGATGACAGGGCTGACATTGGGAGTGTTTTGCAATCATTTGTTTAATTAGCTGAAGCTCTCTAGGGAGAAGGTTATGAAATGGCATACTCCCAAAGTCTAATTTAAATCTAATTTGCCTTGGTTTTTGTTTGGTTGGTTTTTTTGGTGGGGTTTTTTGTTGGAGGGCTGGTAATGCAAAGTGTTAAAAAAGGTAGAAGTGAGTGGAAAACAGCAAAGCCCCTTCAGTTCCCAGGTGGAGCCTCCATACCACACTCACCCAAGTAGAGAAAGCAGATTACAGTGAGTAAAATGACCCGTAAGAGGGGAAATTGGAATTAAGTCTGCTCAGCTGTCTTGTCTTTTTCTTCTTTTTTTCCTCTTCCACCTGTACTTCCTCTCTGTTTTCTTTTAGTGCAATGCTTAATTAAGCTTGTTAAGCTTCTCCTTTGTTTGCAGGTTAATTCCTTTTCTAAGCTACAGCCATTTTCACAAAGGTGTTTGTTACTGGAGCGAAGGAAGGCTGCAGAGTAGAGAATGGCAAGTACTGAGCCTCCTTTAGGGGGAAGGGATTTTTTTTGCTCACAGCAAAATCTTAAGGCTCCACTTTTGGCTGCAGAGCTTCTGTGTCAGGTCTCTGCTTTGGGTGAAGTAGTTCCTGGGAGGGAGTGGAAGTTTTTGCCATAGCACCAGGGCTGTGCTGTCCTATCTGCTTACTTAATGCTCTTAGTTACAGCCTCTTGTGCTTCACAGACTCTTAATCTTCCATCTGACTGCTGGTTTGATACTCACCTGTCCATTGAAAATTAAGATCCTAAGAATCCTGAGATCCTGAGAAATTAAGATCCTAAGTATTTGAGATTTGATTTGATCTTTGTGAGTCCCCATCAGCAGTGAGCTCCTGCACATGTAGTCCCTGGGTGCCCAACTTGGTCCAGGGAGGCTCTCCTGCTTGCTGGCATAGTGATGCTCAGAGTACCTGAAGTCTCTGATGCTTTGATGTAGAGCACGTTAATCATATGAAAATATTTATATTGCAAGAAACTGGGGTAGTGATGCTATATTCTGCTGCTGAGCTGCAATGGTGGGCTGCGGGCAACCTTAACAGAGCAGGGCAGTGGAAGTGAACACAAGGACAAGAGCTAAAAGAGCTTTTAGAGGAGTAAAGCCTGGAGGAAAATCCAAAGGAATGACAGAATGCCCCAATAGGTAAAAGTAGGAGCATGGTCCTGCTTGGAGCAGCTTGGCGAGCCACATCTCCAGGCACTGCTCTGCCCACTCAGTCCATCACCATCATGTAGCGTGGTGTTGATAAAAGGTCCCTCTTTCCAAACAATGAGAGAAGTTGGGCATGACCTCAGAGCCATCGCTTGTCATCCCGAGACCAGCTTTTACCCTTAGGTTTACTTGTTCTGGTTGTGTGATTAGTCATTGCCTGCTCATAGTCACATGAGGAAATGGCCTGAAGCTGACCCAGGGGAGGGTCAGGCTGGATCTCAGGAAGCATTTCTTTCCAGAAAGGGTTGTCAGGCACTGGAATGGGCTGCCCAGGGAGCTGGTGGGGTCACCAGCCCTGGAGGGGTTTAAGAGGCGGGTAGATGCTGTGCTCAGGGACAGGGTTTAGTGGGTTTGATAGGGCTGGGAGTGAGGTTGGACTTGATGATCTTGAAGGTTTCTTCCAGATGAAACTATTCTATGACTCTATGATTCTATGATATATGTAGTTTCTATAGAAAGTGATTTTTTTAACCGTGGCACTCCCTAACCTTAAGGCTATTTATTTCATGTGCTATTCTGAGAAGTGGGAAATGGTCTTTCTGGTTCCGTAGAAGCTCTAGGTTTATGAGGAGAGAGAGAAAAGGCAATTATGGAGCTGGGCAGTTATTGCTGACATGGCATAATTTAAGTGCAGGTATGTCTGAAGTGAGCTGCTCATGACCGAAACGCACACCCTGTCCTTTCCACGCGGAAAAGAAAGGGGTTCATACTTGAAAACACTTTTTGTTTGTTGTGCTCTCTGGGTGCTGTTGTTGGCAACCTGCACATGTGGGTAAAGCATTTTGCACTTTCTAACGTTTTCTTTTTTGCCCAGAAGAGGTGGCAACGTGAGGAATGGCCCGAGCAGCTCAAGGAGTATTGACTTTTGCAACCAATGCAAAATGAGCGTGTTCCTTCTGTTTTCTTTGCACAGATGATTACAAATCAGACACAGAAAACACGCTCCCAGAGGTGTGGGTTTGAGTTTGAAGAGAGTGCTGGCACGGGAAGGAGGGGAAGAATGTTAGCACAAAGCATTTTACCCCTATTTGTAGCGGGCTCAGAGCTACCAGACTTGCAAAAATTCAATAGACGTGGCAAAAGAAGAAAAATGGGGGAGGAAAAGCAGCACAAGAGAAAACAAAGAGCTGCGTGAGCAGCTCATTAGTACAGAATGCGCTCTGCCCCACGAGAGGTGCTGGGAGCATCCCGAGTGTGGTACCCGAGGAACCAGAGGTGCCTGCCAAGCGAGGTGGCTTTTCCCACCCGCTGAAATGGAGTTTTTGAGCATTTCCAAACATAAAGGTGTTTTTTCCAAGGTGCTTTCTCAGTGCTGGGCTGCTTTAAGAGGTAGTAGTGCCTGTCGCTTCTGCCTTGGCAGGTTGGCATGGTAGCAACATCTTCTGGTAGCTCACTCTCAAAGAGTGAGAGCAGGTTAAGGCCAAACAGTGACGCGTTTGCGTTGCTACGGGCACTGCAAGCGGAGTGTGAACGGATGCACAGGCTCAGGCCTGCCATGCCTGGAATGGGCTCTCCCTCAACCATGTAGGGACAGGTCAAAAACACTTCTCAAATACCTGTCTCCTGGCTGCCCTGCAACCTAGAGGTTGAGGCAAGGTGAGGATGGATTGCATCCATAACCTTCAACGCTGGGCACTTGCCCTCTTGTGTCTTGTGAAGGGACTGAGCTTTAGTTTCTGGCTACATGGCAGCGTTTGAAATATATCCAGCCCCAGCACCTCCCTGTTTCAGGGATGGCAGGATGGGGTTACACCAAGAATCCATCCATAGATTGATGGAAAAGGCAGAGTAGAAGGGGCTTCTAATGGAGAGCTCGATCTACAGCTACATTCCTGGGTTTTTTCTGTAGCCAGCTCCCACTGAGGATGTGATGGCATTTCCAGGCTGTTTTTCTGATCCACACTTCCATCCAGTCCCCAGCATAATGCCCATGTGGAGCCTCATCCCGGATGTGTTGACCTGGAATGGTGCAGATCAGAGAACAGGGAGTGCTGTGTGAGTGCCTCAGCCTTCAAGTTATTATTTAGGAAGCCAACCTCCGCCCCAAACTTCCCACCCTTCCAGAGGGCTGCAGGATCTAGCCCAGCAGCTTTTATCGGCTGTATTTGCACATGAGTTAACCAGATGCCTGTGTAGCTGGTGGTTCCTGCAGCCTGACAGCCCTCCTGCAGCACTGCAAACCTCATCGCTCTGCCTCACAACAGTTCCTAGGCCAGGAGGCTTCAGAGGGCAGGGTTCTCCTGGTGTGACTCTAAAATAACTTGGCGAGGAAGCTCCAGAGGCTTCAGCTGTTGCCCCAGCTGGGATAGGTAATGAAGTAGCTACCTGCACTCTTGGATCTTCCCTTTGTTCTCCAATTTTCACAGCATTTTCACTTGGGGATCTCATTGATGTCTCTAAATACATAAGGGCTGGGTGTTGGGAAGGCAGGGACAACCTCTTGGCACTTGTTTCTTGTGACAGGACCAGGGGCAATGGATTCAAGCTCGAGCACAGGAAGTTCCACCTCAACATGAGAAAGAACTTCTTTCCTGTAAGGGTTGCAGAGCATTGGAACAGACTCCCCAGAGAGGCTGTGGAGTCTCCTTCTCTGGAGCCTTTCCAGCCCTGTCTGGATGCATTTCTGAGTGACCTGCTCTAGTTTGGTCCTGCTCTGGCAGGGGGGTTGGACTCGATGATCTTTGGAGTCCCCTTCCAATTGCTACCGTGCTGTGATTCTGTGATTTGTTCGTACCCCCAAAAAAGGGAGAATGAAGGGGAAATGGGTGAAAAAAAAACAAAAACAAAAACAAAAAAAAAAGGAAAAAAAAAAAAGAAAAAAAAAAAGAAAAAGGAAGAGGGCTGGAAACACTGCCTGTGATTTGCAGGCAGGGTTGAGATGCAGCCTTGGCTCTGCTCTTTGCATCCTCAGGGTGCTAGCGCAGCGATTGCTACCCCGTGTCTTGCTGGCTGGTGGGGAGGAGTGGGCACGCACTTAATTTGATGCTTAGAGGTTTGCTTTAACCTCCATCCCTGTATTTAAATGACATGGATGCATCTGCTCGTGTGCTTTGTTTCCTGAAGCTGTGCCAGGGCTGCCAGGGCGAGTTGCTAAGGGGACATCTTTGTGATCCTGTGCTGGACGAGAGGGTTCAGAGTCGGGGGCTGCAAGTCATTGTCAGATCAGGAAGGAATTAGTGAAGATCTCTTCTGTCACTCTGCTGCAGCCTCAGGAGACAGGGCAGAACTTCTGTGGCTCCTGGCCAGAAGCTGCACGGGTGAAGAATAACGAGAAAAAAAAAATACACAGGCAACTTTTACTAGGGCCAAAGATGCTAAGATTTCGGGGATTGTTTGCACTGTGCCCACTGGAAGAGCAAGGCAGTTTAGCAGAAAGCTGTAGTACTGCTGCGTGGCTAGCTGACTGGTTCCTGTCCAGCCCTTCTCAAAAGGCAAACGTGCCTCACACCGTTCCAGCAACAGCGCCGAGCCAGGGCGAACCCCAGTCAGCCCCCGCGGAGCTGATCCGCATCCCTCCACGCTGCCCTTGCTGGGGATTGCTCACCACTCTGCTGGGATGGAAAGCAGGAAAAGATACTCAGGGAGTGGGATTGAAGCTGTGGCAGAAGGGAGTGTAGTACATGATCCACTTAAAATGATGAGTATAGCTGAAAGTCAGAGAATTTTACAGTGCACGGACCGTAATATACTGCAGGGCATCCATCTTTACCAGGAGGGGTTCAAATTTGTGGGAGCTTTTTATCCTTCATCTCTGAAATCACTTAATTGCATGGGTTTTTCATTTGGCTTTCTACTCTATTTGATTGTGGCCGTGTTTGAATAATGTCAGAGCGGAAATTGGTTTTATTGGACTTAATTTTGTCCACAGCAAGATGAACGTTGCTTTGAAATATGATGTAATTCCCAAGCAGAAGGAGATGGACTTCTCTTCAAGTCAGACCTCAGCTCTGGTGTCTCCGTTTTTAATACACCAGGCTGCAAAGTAGCAGGAAATGGTGGAAATTGCAAGGTGGAAGTGGGTTTAAATGGCAGTAATCTCTACCCTTGCTTCAGGGAGAGAGCCGTAAATTGCTGCTCCCTCTTGGCTCTTGCCCTCAGCAAGGTTCTTGCTCTGCTTTTGTTTGATGGTATTTCACATTTTCTTGAAGTGGACAAAGGTAAAAAAAATAAATAAATAAATAGAGGAAAAAGAAGGTTATATAGCACTGGAGGGGGGGGGGGGGGGGGGAAGTTCTATCCAAACACCTCATATTGTTGGGTATGGCTGCTTCTTGGGTAAAAAAACCCTCCTTCCAACACAGATGGAGATACCGGCTGTGAGTGGGGCATGGCTGGAGTCTTTGTTTGAATGCAGTTGAGCGAAAAAAACAAAGAAACATCGTCCAAAATCTCCCAAAGCCTTGAAATCGGGCACAGATCACCCAGCATCCAGGTTCCAGTTTGGAACCTCCAGTTTGGAACCAGGAGGTTCCAGTTTGGAACCTCCGAGCCACCCCATTTGTATCTCCAAATCCAAAGCAGAAGTCTCAGCCGTGTGAAGAACTATTTAAGCAAAAGGAAAAATAATGGTGGTGCTTCTATTTTCTGGTTGCCCTGGGTCTGGCAGTCCGTGGTGTTCACTGCAATTTAGGTATCAGATAGACGTGGCTATTTTCACCTGCAAAAGCGGTGGGTCCTTCTCTTTTTAAAGTGAAGTTTTTGTGTGTTTGGTGTTGCCCTAGAGTTCTGTGGGGGCTGGGGGTGCTTGTTTGGCAGTAGGGTTGGTGGGCGTGCGGACAGAAATGACTGAATAAGATGGACGGGGAGTCTGGTGGGCTCTGCTTAAAATAACGTTGGGGTTTAATGGGTATTAGGAGCTGCAGTAACTCAGTGCAGTGAACACCCGCATCAAAAGCAGGGGTGGCAAGCCAAGTTTTGGCTAAGAGGTGCTGCTCTTTCAGGAGGTGGGTTCGGAAGTTACACAGCAAGACTCAACCTGCCGGTGATCCAAACCATCATGATCCAAACCCCAGGTTTTGGCCCGGGGGCTGGGATGGTACTGGCTGGTTCCTGCAGAGGTCAGAGGAGATGATGCCATGGGTGCCTCCTTGCTTTAAAAGTCTGGGAACCTGTGTAAGAAGTAGTCTCCATTTCTGTTTTCTGAAGAGATGGTTTATTCAAGTGGACGTGCTGTAATGGCATTGCACTGGGCTGCAGTATCCTTGCTGGTTTGACTGGAAATGAAATTTCCCTTCTCCTTGTAGCGGCACTGGGGACTGGGTGCATTTTTGAACTGTGGAAATATTCAGCTTCAGAGGGATTTTGCATTTACACGTGGGAATAGATGTCATAATGACCGTGGCCTTAAAATTCACCATTAACTAAAAAAAAGAAGATTGTCTCACAGCTGCACACACATTTTATGAAGATGTTTCTCTTACCCTATACAGTGGGGTTTTGGGGGGAAAAAAGATTTCTAAGTGGGATCCAGGAGAGGCTGCTCAAGTCAGACTAAGGTTGGTTCATTCTGTGTTGATCCCTCCTTGAGCCCAGCACAGTTCATCAGTAATCCAGCTGGATTGGAGCTTTAAGCTGCAGTGCACCAGGAGAAATGTGTAGTGGTGTACAGGTCCTACCAGGTTCGAAATGGGAGAGAAACAGGCTGTTCAGCACAGAATTGTAGCTGAAACTGGTGCTTCTCCTGCCTTTCTCTAAAGAGATCCTGGTGGTCGCACACCGCTTTAAATGGGAAGAACTGGGGGCATGGGTGGAGAGGGAAGCACGGTTACTGGAGACGAAGCAATGCATATCCCTGCATGTTATCCTGGAGACAGCATTCGTTTCATTTAGAGTTTTGCTGGGTATTCCTTGTCTCTGCTAAAGGGCACGTTTTCTTCTGCCCTTGACACCTGTAGCCATTTGCTGCACCAGTGGACACGGAGGGTAAAATTACACCTGTGGTAATTCACTCGTACTTTACACCAACTGTGCCGGTGCTTTGCACAGGCAGCGAAATGACTAGAGGAGGTACAGCAGAATCAGTCTGTAGAGCTGTAAAAATCGTGGGCTTTCTGCCTCTTACTGATTTTCCATTGTCTGTATTCATTAGCGGAGAGTAAACCGGATGAATTAGTGCTCGGTTCCAGGCAGCTGCTCATCTCACTTCCCCAAGCTGCACATGCTGAGGGTGTTTAGGATATTTTCACTTGCAAAGAAATAAAAAAAAAACCCTAAAAAAGCCCAACAACAACCAAAAAGAAGAAAAACAACCCAAAAAATTCCCCAGCTTCTGTTATCTCTTCCCCTTTCTTTGTAGCCTTCTGAGGCCAGGGAGAGCACCGATGCGTTCTGTGCTTCCCTGAAGCCCAGCTCTGGTCATGTGGCCACCTTTGAACAAAGGTTTCTTACTCAAGAGTGGCTTTTGCAGGGATCCTTCCACTTCTCCAAATGCTTCCCAGACCTCAGCCACCAACTCTTGCCTTGGGCCGTGCCTTTTCCGTTAAGCGTAGCCAGGGAGGTGCCAAGCTCCAGTTGCTATACTGGTCCTGCTGGAGCTCGTGCAAAAATAGTCCAGGGTGATGACTGGGGAGGTTTGACCTTGGAAGAGCAGCGGGGAAGCTTTGAGGCCACTGTGGCAGCACTGTAAAAAGACTGTGACTTGCACCCATCACTTCCTGAGAGGTAGAAAAGCTTGATGTGTTTTCTGAGAAGCTGTCGTGCTCATCCTGCCTGTTTATGGATGGGATGGGAAAGGCTGTGGACGAGGCAGCCTTTGGCAGGGGATCTGTAAGTTTGTAGCCCCTGGGGAGAAGGGATGTGGAGGAGGGTTGGGGGTGTTCCACTGCTCCAGGAGCAGCTGGAGGAAGAAGCCAAGAAGCCAGGCAAAAGACAGCCCTCGCTCAGGAGGTGTTGCGTGCTGGAAGGAGGGTGGAAGGAAGCCATACGTGCTTGCAGATGGGAGCGTTGGCCTGGCTCCTTTGGCCTAAAATGCATTAGAGAGCAGCAAGATGAACAACCCTGCCAGCAGAGCTGGGTTGAGGGGCCATCTCAGGCAGGAGACCAAGGAGAGGCATCCAGGAGAGGGGCAGATGTTTGCATCCGCCTGGAAAACACAACTGAGTGATTTGGGATACAGATGGCATGTCAGAGAGGAAAGAAGTGTGTATTATTATTAGTGCGGTGGGTGGCTTTCTTGGGAAGGAGATTTCGTATGCTCTTACTCCCTTTCTGTGTCTTGATGCTGCTGCTGACAAGAAGAGAAGAGGATTTTAATAGTTATTAGATATTTAGACACGAGAGATAACTCACAACGCCGAAAACTGAACTTACCTCTGATTAAAATTTAATTGCTCCCAGGCTTCCACTAGTTACTTGCTTCAAGTTTCACACCATCGGAAAGTGCTCATCAACCAGTGCTGGATTTAACAGGAATTTGGCAGATGTTAGTGAAGTGCTGGAGGAAATCCAAACCACGAGATCTCCGGCATATCGTATGTTTGAAAATTTGCTGGCAGCTGAAAGAAAAAGTGCAAACCTGGAAATGGCAAGGACTGGACACAGATCTCATCAAACAGCCAAAAGGTTGCATCATCACCTCCAGCACCTGGAAGACTCGCCCAGGTCGTGAAGTGCTGTGTGTGAGTTGTCTCGGTGTAAAAGCAGCGGATATTATTGGTGGTTAGAGAGCTTTATGTGTGGAACGTTGGTATCTCCATGGAAATCTTCAGGAAAAAAAAACCAAAACCCAAAAGCCACAACAAAACAGTCTGTTCTGAGGCAATTTAGCAAATTAGCGATGTTTTAGAAAACTTGGGGTTTTCATTGCAGATTTTCCTTCCTCGTGAGGACATTTAGTCAGAAACAGGGTCCTTGTTCACTAATTAATTTCTGTTACTTATTTCCTTCTTATTGCTCTCTGCCTGTGGTGCTGTACCCTTCAGCACTGCTTAGCTGTTTGTCACCAGGCTCTGCTCCTGGTGCCAGGAGATGACACACACGAGTAGCTAACAAGGTTCAAGAAAGCTTGGTCGATTTTCTCCTTAAGTCTATATAATAAAGCACTTAGCTTTATATCTCCATGTCCATGTGTCGTATCGTGGTAGCCTCAACAGCTGCAGCACAGTGAGGCTGCAGAGAGAAAAGATGCCTCTTGTAGACACACAGGAGCTGAATGAAAATTTAGGATGTTAGGGGTCCTTTCCAACAAAATCCTTCGTTGTGTTTTGAAAGAAATATAATACGTGTCATGATTTAGCATCACTCATGTTTTCATGTATGCAAGTATCTTGGCAGTGATTGGGGCAGGAGCTTTTATGGGGGAGGGGGAGTAAATTTCACCTTAAACCTTTTTCAGTTAAATGGAGCTTGTGCGAAAGATGAAGTCTGGTTCACCCCTTGTTGGCAGTGAGCTGATGGGCATGGAAATAGAGCAGGGCCTGCCTGGTGCATCCCTTCTGTCTGATTTATTTGTTCTCTCTAGTATGTAGGATTTCCTATGCTCTCTTCCTCTGTAAGGAGACCTGGGGTCAGCAGATCTCTGTTGCTAGGTAAATGCTGCCTGGGAGAGATGCTGGATCCCTGTGTTAATCCTCCCTTATCTCTTGGTGCTGATCTGGCTTCTTTTCATCTCCTGGGGAGGATGTGAGCGAATGAGAGTTTAAAAGTTTGGATCTGTGGCTGGGAAATGAGTTCATCCCATGCTAGGCTCTTACGTTTTGGCTTAAATAACATTAAGCCTAGGCTTAAAAGCTGGGCTGGGCTGGGGACTGCACGCTGTCATGCTCTGCCCTCCCAGGTTAACAAGTTTAATATCTGGGAGTCTGTTTTCTTAAACTATGTCCTGTATTATTACTAATAACGATGGATATAGGGAAAAAAAAAAAAAAAGCAAATCAAAATACTTCAAAAAGTATTAAACCCCTTCCGTTCCAGATGCAAAACCCATCAATGCTCCATCTCACATAGTATGTTCTGAAGATTTCTAGAGTATATTGTGCAAAGTAATTCAGAAATACATGGGCAGAAGTTCTATATCTGGCACTGAAACTTGCTCAAAAGCTGATAAGAAAGGACATATATATATATATGTTGAGGGTTTTTTTCCAAGTGCCAAAGGCAATTGATTTGGAACTTGAACAGTGACGTGGGAAGCAGAAGGTACACGTAGGATGGCATGGGGCTCTTTGCCAGTGTTGTAGAGGCACCTACAAACCAGACAGCAGTAGCTACCCAAAATGTGGATGGATTACAACCAAAAATTACCCAGCAGACTGAAGTAAGCTACAAGTTTGGGTGTCAGATGGGAGCATACTACACAACTAATTCCTAGGCTTTAGGCATCTTCTTTCTAGAGAGGTGACCCAAAACATGTTCACACTCACCCATAAATGGGGAAACCTCCCACTCAAGGGTACCCAGGAAGGGGTCACTCACCCGAAAGGAGATCAGGGCTCGTTCAGGGGTATGGCCAGAAGAAATAGTCACTCACCAAAGATGGGCTGAGGACTCAGCTGCTGGAAGTTTCCTTGGGCAGCGTCCCTATCCCAGGGGAGGGTCCCTGACTGCAAGCCCACTTGGGGAACCAAGTCCAAATCATCTCTCCATTTATACTCTAGTGGAGTCTGAACTGTGATCACTAATTAGTTGGGAGGCAGGGGCACCACAGAGGCAGGTTAAGGGTCTGAAACAGAGTAATCAAGTTTTAATGACCATGAAGCCCTGATCTTTTATCAGGTCTTTGGCAAGCTCCAGTCTTGGGTCTTCAGCAAGCTCCAGTCTTGGGTCTTTGGTAAGCCCTCGTCGTTATCAGGTCTTTGTCAGGGTGGGTGCATCTGCCCCTGCCAGTGAATGTGGAGAAATGGGGAGGCACAGGATCTCTTCAGGGTTTTCAGCCCAAATCTGAAGCAGGTGTTCCTTAGCCCTGAGCACTGCTCTAGCCACAAACACTAATCTAACGTGACCACAGTAAAGGCTGGCCCTGCTTCTATTCTGTCCAGCAAATGCAAGGAGATGTGTTCAGAAGGAGCAAACCATGGGAGAGATTTCAGCCATCCTGAGCTGTTTAAAGAGTGGTGGATTGGTTGGGTTCCCTCTGCCATTGAGGACGAGGGGAACCTCCAGTTGGAAATTCAGAAGAGAACGTGCAGAAACGGAGCATTCATGTAGATGAATAATGAGGACGTTTGTAGTTTACTGGAAATTTGGAGTGTGTTTTTGAAGTGTGATGCAAACATAGCAGTCACTTCTCAGCAAGGCATGCTCAGGATTCCCCAGTTAGCTGTGGTGAAATGGGGGTCTTAATTCTTTTGGAGTTTTCTTAGCTCTGGCCTCACACGGGCAACTTCATTATGCTGGACACCCGAGCCTCTGCTATGGGAAGATGAAGCTCAGAGAGAGAGTAAGATTGAGACCCTAAATAACCTGAGACTCAAAAGGCCAGTGCTTTTTTCATGCTGTAGAAGATACTGCTTGCTTAGTACTTTTAAAAATCAGGCCACTTGTTCAGAGACTAACATTGGTATCCTGTTTATGAAAGTCCTGACCTAAATGTCTTATCCATTGTGTTTGTGTTTGGTTTTTTTTTTATTTTCTTTCTTTCTTTCTTTTTGTCCTGTGGGAAAAATAATGAAGTGCAAAAATTAAGGGAAAGGGAAGTCTGCAGAGTCCTGCTTGACCCACTCAGGCTACACAGGACTCGGTCTGTACTGCTGGGCACAACCCATTCTTCTTGCATCTGCCCCCTGGAATTTTGCTCTCAGTGGGACAATGATTTTCTAAATATTCAGCTCCCAAAGAATTTTCTTTATTTGGTTGGGACTATAACATTTCAAAGGGACTACTTTCAACCAACAAAAGAGCCTAAACTTGCACCTGCACAAGCTCCTTCACTGACCCACGGAGGAGGAGCTCCCCAAGGAGCAGGCATTTGGCTCTTTCTCTCTCTTGGCACATCTCACACAAATCATTGATGTTCTCACGACAGTGTTTGGGTAGCTGCCCCACTTTCCAAGGGCTAAGATATTTTTCTGTCTCTCCATAGTTTTGTCCATCCTTGGCCTACCAGCCTGGGAATAAAACGAGCCTTTTTTCACGTGGGAGCTCCTGGAGGATGCTGTGATAGGGCGGGTAGGCGATGGTATCATCCTCCACAACACCTTGTGCTATCTCAGGCATCGTCAGCCTGGAATAAATATCCAGCTGCTCTTCCAACCTAAAGCTTCTCCCCATGAATGTGTCAAGACAAAACCTTATCTGTGTCTCCCACCGACTGCCCGAATGATGGGCCATGTTCACAGATTAATTACCTATCACTGCGCCACGTGCCGGCTGTGTGTCTGCTGCAGCTCACCTAACCTTGGTCACCAAGGATGCTGTGGACTAAAGACATATTTCACGAAGAAAGCTGAGGATGCCCTGCAACAAGGAAGGTTTAAAGATGGCTTTGTTGTGCCCCTGCCTTGCTGCGTGGCAGGGAGAGACAGGCAGTGTGGGAGATGTTGCTGACACAGCTGGCACATTGCAGCAACCCATGACAAAGTTTTGTTAGAGACAATGTACAGAGGATGCCTTTGGCTTCAAGCTGGGTTATTAGAGGATTCTGTGTCTCATAATTTACTTTTTTTGTTTTGTGGTATGCTTGGTTATGGTTGACAAAACCAGGTCTTTGCCTCCCGTTGTGGCAGAGCACGCCTAACTTAAAGAACTTCAAATCACAAAACATTTTTATGAGTATCAGTTTTGGTTTCACTTCTCTTTTGTTGCCAGTCACTTGTAAAGAACACCAGTTATGCTGAGACAGGTGTTTTGAGGGCAGATCTTCCAGCGCATCCTTTTTCATGTGTGGGTTGATCAGATGCAGTTAACTAATCGTGATGTGCTTTGTGGAGGAAGAAGAGTATATAGAACTGGGCACGTGCAAGCACACCTAGCTCATGGAGAGGTTCTGGGGGTGGGGAAATGAATGTTGTTTCCACCCTGCAATCAGCCTTCAGCACTGCCCCGCTGGTTATGGCTCCAAAGGTGGAGAAAGTGGAAATTCAGCAAATATTACCACTGGGATGTAGCACATCAGCCAGAAAGAAGGCTTTTTTTTCCTCCCCTCCCTGATGTTGTTGTAGGATTCTGCAGGAGGAAAGATGTTGATAAATGTTAGGAAATGCCTGGGATGTTACAAGCTTAATTTGTGCTCTGTGCTCAGGTGCTTCCTTTGGTCCATTAGACCTTTCCGTGGAATATGTTGAGGTTTGTCAGGAGAACAGGAGAAGTGTGCTGGGGATCTGCATCCCTGGGCCCTATAGGTCCCCCTCCCACGCAGATGAACAATTTCTAAACCCCCATGGCTCTAACAGAGCAGAGAAGGTTCAGTGTTCCCAGGGTATGCAAGCAGACGAGGGTCGAGACCTAACTCCAACGGAAGGTACCACTGCAGCTGATCTGTGGCTTTGTTGGGCTGCCCCAGCTCCTGCTGCAGTGAACCATGGAGCTACTGCAGGTCTGCTCCATCACTGACATGTCCTCTGGGCATGGTCACTGCAGGGTTAGCAGGGAGTGATTTCTCGCTCCTCTCAGGTCTAATTTTATCTCTCTCCAAGAGGATAACCCGAAGTGGTAACATCCTGCATCTCCAAGGTACCCTTCACCCCAAAGTAATCCTTAAAATGAATTGTAAATGACAGCTGAAGGCACTACTGTAAATTGTGGACTCTGGGGGGCTGGGGGAAAGGTCAGATGTCAAGTCAAGGAGGTAGCCAAAATTGTTGGCACTGGGAGCATCCTTGGTTTTGGAGTTAAGGGAACAGAGAGAGCTCAGAGATGCTCTGAGATGGGGAGCTATCTGAGTAAGAGGGAGACGGGGAGATTTCTGAATGTTAGGATGAAGTTTCAGCAGGGATCCTGTCACCTGCCAGGGTGCAGTGCTGCTGTTGGCCGATGAAGACAGTGTGACACCGCACTTCGCACTTGGGGGATCCCTGCGGAGAAATTCTCTCCGAAGAAAAACTGTCCAGTGACACTGGCTTAGCTCATACTGCTGTCATCCAGCCAGGCTGGGCTTTAAGATTTAGATACTATCAGAAAAGGAAAAAAGCAACCTAGAAGGGCCCAATTTAATATTAATTGTAGGTGGAAGGAATTGTTAAGCCAGGTTGGTCCTTGCTCTTGCCTTCCTTCTCATTTTACACCCTCTGCATCCTATTTCCAGTGTCCCCAGCTCTGTCCCATCTCATTCAGTGTGCTTTCAGGCTGGTCTGGGTCGGCTCTGCCATGATTTTGTTTTTCATTTAGGCAAACACCAGAGCGTGGATTTGCCTCGGCTTGACAGAAAGGGACACATAATTTTCTGTGATGTTGTTATCGGAGTCCTGCACGCTTCAGCTGGCAAGCAGATTGTCAAACATCCTTGAACAATATTTGCTCAGAGTGCAAGAGAGAAAAGAAATCTAGTATCTGCTTTTAGAATCGGTTCCTTCCTTATGTGTTTTATTTGGTTTTCTATGCACGCACCTAAAATTTCCTTTCTATTAGACCACATTCAGCCGAAGTTGCTCGGTGAGATGTGGTATCCAATGAGTGCTTGCTCATGTTTAAAAGTTGGCTGGATTGAGAGTTGATTTTTCCCCTGTCTCCATCCCCTTCCCCTCAGTGGTGGTGAATGGCAGTGCTGCTCTGATCCAGGGATCAGTACTGAGCCCAGTCCTATTCAGCATCTGTATTGATGACCTGGATGTGGGGACTGAGTCTACCCTCAGTAAATCTGCAGATGACACCAAACTGGGAGGGGGTGTTGATCTGCCAGAGGGTGGGAAGATGCAGCAGAGGGACCTGGCCAGGCTGGGTCGATGGGCTGAGAGGCCAAGGGTAGGAGGTTCAACAGGACCAAGCGCAGGGTCCTGCCCTTTGGGCACAGTGACCCCAGGCAGCGCTGCAGGCTGGGGGAGGAGTGGCTGGAGAGCATCCCAGTGGAGAGGGACTGGGAGTGCTGGTGGACACCCAGCTGACCATGAGCCAGCAGTGTGCTCAGGTGGCCTGGAAGGCCAATGGCATCCTGGCTTGTATCAGGAATAGTGTGGCCAGCAGGACCAGTACCGTGCAGTGCTGGGCCCCTCACTGCCAGAAGGACACTGAGGTGCTGGAGTGAGTCCAGAGGAGACAATGAGGCTGGGGAAGGGACTGGAGGGAAAGTCTTACAAGGAGAGGCTGAGGGAGATGGGGGTGTTCAGCCTGGAGCAGAGGAGACTCAAGGGGGACCTTGTCACTCTCTCCAGGTCCCTGAAGGGAGGGTGTAGACAGGGGGGCTCTTCTCCCAGGCAACCAGTGACAGGAGGAGAGGGCATGGCCTCAAGCTTCGCCAGGGAGGTTTGGGTTGGATATCAGGAAGCGCTTCCTGACAGAGTGATCAGCCATAGGAATGGGCTGCCCAGGGAGGTGGTGGGGTCACTGTCCCTGGCTGTGTTTAAAGACAGGCTGGATGTGGCACTGAGTGCCATGGTCTGGCCAAAGTGGTGGTGTTGGGTCATAGGCTGGACCTGATGATCTCAGAGGGCTTCTCCAGCCTCAGTGATTCTGTGATTCTCTGCGACAAACGTCCCCATCCCCACCCAAAACAGCAGGCACTGGTGGGCTGAAAGCCGAGTGTGACAGCCAAGTGGTGGGTCAGCATGTCCCAATAGGTACCAGCGCCTTGCAGGTGCTCTTGAGTCTCTGCAGTACAGGATGCACGTTGCTGTCACTGGAAACAAAATCTCAGGCAGGAAGCGTAATTCACACGGCTGCCCCTGGAGCTGAGATGATGCTCTTTGCTGGAATAAAGTTGCGTCTCCCTTAGTTACAAGCCCTTGCCTCACTGGAGTCTGTTTGACCAGCATCCCTGTCTCTGGGAGACGTCTGAACAAGAGCTGCAGACAGCGACGGTTTAACTGAATCCAGTGTCATGGGTTCAGCTCAAATATGAAGTTCAGTAAGGGAAAATAACAGCTTAATTTGGAAAGGCATCTTGTAGGCCAGGGGGACTGACCTTGTACAAGGGGCTGCTGCCAGGAGGATCAGGGAGTTGTATGTTGTACTCAGAAATGTACTGTGGGCGTGCTGAGCTTGGCACAGAAATGGGAAGAGTGGTCTCAACAGCCCAGTACCTCGTCTGAGCTTTAGACTTTGTGGAAAGAGATTCCTCAGGGAATAACCTGGATCGAGAGCAGGGCTCGCTCTTTTGCATTAGACAGCAATTTCCTGATACAATAATGTAGGAGGATCAAAGCCTTCCCTGTACTCTGCTTGTTTTAATGTAATCCTTGGCACATCTTGGCACCTCCCAAGAGCATGTTGTGGATGATGTCCTCTCAGTGAATGCTGTCCTCTGCAGAAGAAGGAAATAAGGACACTGGGTTGTCTGGTGGAGGTGGAGCTTTCCCCTGCCTCTCACCACCCATCTGTTCTTAGCATCCATACTCTAGTTCTGGATTTGCTGGTTATCCATGGAAAGGCTTAAGCCTTTCCCAGCGCCAACACAACACCTCAAAGAAAGGTGAGCAAATAGGTGAGACTCTTGGCTGTAAGATACGCTGAGTTTTTCAGAGGACAAAGCCAGAAGTTGCTTGGTGTTGCGTGGTACGATGGCCAGCCAAGGCTCGGGCACAGAGCTGTGGGTACAGAGAAGCTGATGGCACTGCTGGAACCTGCTCCTGCTGTCATCACTGCTGTGAGGAACCTCAAACGAGCTCCTCGGGTCTTGGGCAAAGCTTTTGACGTTGCCTTTTCCTGCCCATAGACTGACTGACTCAGATTCCAAAATCAAATCTCTCTTTTTATTCTGTCCCTTCCAAGCCAAGTCACATTTTTCCCTGCCTTGGAAGAATCCCCGTGGCAGCTGAACGGCGGGGGCAAGCCGCTTGCCACCACAGTGCTTACACTTGTAGTTTCAGTTCTGCTGAGCTGCTCCGGGTTGGCAGGACAATGAACTCTGAGGCTCTGAGCAATGGGCAGTCAGGCTCTGGCCTCTTAAAAAAAAAAAGAAATAGTCTAATATTTATTGGAAGGTTTAAACATTTCTTGACTTGCTTAGTGCTGACCACAGGGGTCTATCACAGGTGACCTTCTTCCTCCCTTCCCAACTCAAGCCTGGCCACAGTACTAAAAAGTCTGTTATTTCCTTCAATTTTAAATGCATTCAGTGTTATGCTCTGGGTTTTTTTAGTATTCCTGGCTTGATGGATTTCCTCTCATTATAAATTATTCTGTCTGCTTCAGCTGCATGCTTTTTCTCATCTACATTTAAGATAATGGAAGAAGAGTTGCTTTTGATGACATAAGTGAGCTAGATTTTGGGTTAGCATTATTATAAAATGAGAACTCTGGCTGGATAATATAAAATATTAGGGATTTTGAGGTTTTTAGTACCTGTAAAGCACAGCAAAGACTAGAAAAACGAATATACTTCTTCCCTGAAAATTGATGGAACTTCTTGAGGGAACATGAAATGTGAAAGGCTCTCAGCTAATAACATCACATGTCCCAACACATGTGCTAAATGGTGTGCTGTAAAATATTTACAAAACAAAAACATTTCGACGTATCTGACACTGAAGAGGGGGGAAAATTAATAATCACTGTAAACTGGTGCATTTGTTTTATGTTACCTGTGAGAGATGGAAAATGGAGTATAAGCTGTGTGCTGGAAGCATACAGCAAATCTTTAGCCCTGTATTGTAGCAGTAGTTTAATTTTATACGAGAAGTAATATCTGTAAGTACATAAGGAAGGGTTTCTGTTGTATTTCAGAACTGGATACAAATTGCTTGAATACTTTTTATTTCTCTCCTGTTTTTCTGTTATGCTTTTGAATCTTGCAGTCATTTGAGTCTTGCAGTCTTTTGAATCCTGCAGTCACATGAAGATAAATTCACAGGTAGTTAGACAGAAGGTATAGTTTTTAAGATGTGCCTTGGAGCAGGTCAGGCTTTCTCTTGCCTCTCTCTCCTCTTTTTTTTCACATGTTGAATATATATGTCTTTTTTGTCCCCCTTATGAGCGGCATGATGCTTTTCTTCAAAGTATCACATTTATGCTTTCCAATGACATCATATACTTCATTTTATGGGTGTATGTATTACAGAAAGGCAAGGAGATTACACAGCTTAAAAATCTCTAAAGGATACAAGTTACTTTTTTTCCCATTTCTGTGTCATCCTATTTGCTTTTCTTTACTAGTTTGCAACTACCTCAGATTCTGCAGATGCCCATGGGGATCCACAATGCCTGTGGTGGTAGCCCAGGTGGATCACATGCAGTTTAGGCTTCCAGGCCAGGAGTACCTTATGGAAAATCCCCGTTCTGGCACAGCAGCACCTACATGTGCCTCTGTGCATTTGGTGCCTCTGGTTTGGACCAGTAATTCCCCATGGAACATAAACTTTAGCATCTGGCTGCATGCAAAACCACATGCCAGACCTGGGCAGGTAAAAATGTGGCTTCAACCTAAAATATATTGCTTTTCAACACTACTATTCACTTTCTTGTAGATTTTTTTTTTTTAATGTCCTTCTTTTCCAGGGGCACATTCAAAGTCGTATGAGGTCAATGAGTGTATTCCTCTGCTTCACAAGAAAAAGTATGCTTACATTGCAATGTGCTGGTGTGAACTAGCCATTAGCAAAAATAATCTGAAAGCTGACAGATGTAAAGTTAGAAATTGATATTGAAGGTTTTTCCCTCTTTGGCTTATGTATTGTCTTCTTGGCATCAACCTCTTGGGTAAGAGTTTCAGCCTACGTGTGAGCCAAAGCTGACTGCATGAAGCTAGTAGCCCGTAATGGTGCAGAGCCAAACGAGTTAGGTTAAACCTCCTTTTCTGATCTTTGGGTGCTGTTGCTTCCTGCCTCTCAGCTTTCTGCAGTGACTTTTCCACTGTGATGAGCATCCACGGCAATGCCTTCAGCCCTGGAACCTTCAGGCTGGAGATCTGTGCGATCTCATTGAGATGCTGGGGCATCTGAGTGCATATTCAGCATCACTACCAGCATCATCACTACCAGTCCTCCCTCAACAACATAGCCTTCAGGACACAGGTGAGGGATGGCTGCATGCCAGGCTTGTTGGGACATCAGCATGGACCTGGTAGTGTACCAAACTGCCTGTGGCCATAAGTACTGAATTCCAGTATGAAACCAGGAGAGCCTCGGAAGCATTCCTCAGTTCATTTTGCCTCAAAACACCTTGCACATTGCACAGTTTGTTTATTTGTTATAAATCTGCTTTGCTGAAGCGAAGGTGTTTTTCATAATATTAATGTCTCCCTCATTGTTAAAGCCCTCTGCAGAACATCAGATATCTGTAAAGCAAATTCAGACTCCAGTCCCGTAGCTGAGCATTGTTTAGGCAGACCCTTGAGCCAATGTGAATGCAGTTATTAGAATTGAGCTTTACAGAATATTGACATTTCTACATAAGTAATACAGAGTTTTGGAAGGGAGCTAAACAGTGCTTTATGGTTTGTCAGGAAACGGCTTTATTTCTGAAAGCAGCTGAATATTGATGTTCTTACAATAGAGTTTTGTCTGCTTCTTAGGATTGTCTACATGAAAGAATTCTTTTTTTTTCCTGTTTAGCACAGGCTTTTATTCCCTCCCTCCCTCCCTTCCATCTTGTCACTCCGGGGACAGAAAGCAAACCAGTGGCAAGTCTGGGGAGAGAGTTTTGCTAATCTGAGCTCCAGGATGAGATGTGGCCAAGAGACCAAGGCTGTGCCTGCCTTCTGATCTACAGGAGGGGTCTTGACAGCACACCTACACCGAGGTGCACCAGAGCATGCTCAAAGGATGAGGAAAGACAGCCTGTCACAGCATTCCCCTTGTTCTGCTGGTTTCAGTGGTCACCTCTCTCCAGGGTGGTTTTCTCTTAGTAAGAAGAAATAAACAACATAGAAGCCAACGCAGTCAGAGACCGAGTGGAACAAGTGCCCCGTAGAGAGAAGTCGCTTTGGTGGCTTTGGAGAAGGATCTGGGTTTTTGAATGAGGTTTGAAATAACCAGTGGGTTGTAGCAAGAGGAGAAGACA
This sequence comes from Todiramphus chloris collaris, assembly GCA_025345505.1. Lineage (NCBI taxonomy): Eukaryota > Metazoa > Chordata > Aves > Coraciiformes > Alcedinidae > Todiramphus > Todiramphus chloris. The sequence goes on along the minus strand of JANVCC010000059.1, from coordinate 8,882,663 downwards.
GATGGATTTGGTGAAAGACAAAAGGTGAGCTGGCAGGTTTATCATTCCAGTTGCTCCAGAGGATGCTAAAAGTACAGTATAGATAGAACATCTACTGCACAGACAGCATGCCCTGCTTTCAGGTCTCTGATTCACATCTGGGAATGCAGTGTGACCTGCATGCCAATGAAGTCCATCCTAACAGGGGTTAGAGAAAGGAAGATGTAAGTGTAAGCAACCCTAACTCTGCCTTTGGTATTCTGTGTTTTATTCCTTGCCTCTCAGCCCACCCACAGAGGATGTTTGCACTTAAAACGCTGGGCGGTGGGGCTGGTTTGTGTGCCCAGCAAAGGTACACAGAACAGGGAGGGACCTCAGATCTCAAGCCTCAGAGCATCGGGGACAGTGCCCGTGGTGTAAGGGGAAATGCACAGTAAGTGCAAAAAGTGGACTTTGAGATTTTGCTGTCCCAAACGAGACAGGAAGCAGGGCTGGGATGTTCTCCCCCCATACCTCTTGCACACACACGTGCTGCTGGACCAGGGGGCTGAATTCTTGTCATGCCAGTGGGTTTGTCTCTGTGGGTCTGGCTGTACTGTGCCTTCCTCCTCAAGATAACAGCAGAACACAATCGAGTTTTAAATATTCATATGAAGATCACAGGAGTGTAGCTTGGAAGAATTGAGAAGTCTAATCTATCCTTTTGAAATCCATCCAATTTCTTTTTTTTATTTACAGCTTTTGAACCATTTCACCAATTGGAAAGCAACCATCCAGCCATTTCACAGGCAGATTATGATATGTTTAGAAGAGTCCAGGGCACTTATGCGAAGGCAATTGGCCATCTCGCTGGCTAGCATCTCGCTCGGCGCCGTTACGCACACCCCGATGCACAGCGACTGGAAGTTGGTCGTTTTCTTTTATTAAAGTCGTGCTTGTAGCTCGAAGCTGAAGAAATGTTGGGGTAGCGATGTGAGCTGACTGCCTTGGGCCCTCGGAGGGACTCGATGCCTTGACTGGCTGGATCAGAAAATGCTGGGGCGTGAACAGTCATGTTATGACTTGTGCACTCGCTCCTGTCCATCGCAAATGCAGAGGTGCAGGACTGCTGGAGAAGGACCTGCTCCATCTGGCACTGCCTCTGCAGAGCGCCTGCAAGTTGTTCAATTAAAGATGCAGAAATGCAGGCAAAAGGCAGGGAACACCCATTCGATGAACTTGCATCCAAACGGACAGGAAAAATTATTTTTCCCTCTTAGCAGCCGCGCGTGTGCTTGTTCTGCATGGAAACTAAAAGGTCTGTTTCGTCCTGCGTGGATAAAACGTGTGTGTGATTTAATTAAAAGGTAAAAAAAAAAACCCAAAACAAACAACAAACCTGGCAATCTAAGCCTCCTCGAAGCTGTAAGCGCAGTGCTCACGTGTCTGCTCTCTAACATGCTCTGAATGAAAAACTGACAGCACCTGTTATTGGAATCAAAAGTGATTTCTCTAACAATGGGATGCTGGGGAATTCCTACTGGGCTTCTCTTTAATAGAGTTTGAAGGATTCAGGTTGGAAGACAGTGCATAAGATCTGCACCACTGGCTCTGATGGATGTGAATCACACCAGGGGACAGAGATGGTTTAGGAGGTTAGAAGTTCACTCTATACATTCAGTAATAATATGCAGCTGGTGTACCCTTAAAAAGAGATTGTATGCTTCTTGTTTTGTCTTCCCATGTGAAATAACATGGGGAATTAAAAAAAAAAAAAAAATTAGTAGTCAGATTTTCTGCATTCGAATCCAGAAATTCAAAGTAACTGCAACCACATCTGACAGTATTTTTGAGAACTAGAGTGATTTTAAGTTGGATTGCCTAAAAATAGCTCTTGAACTGAACTCTCAAACCTATTAGATTAGTCCATTTATAACAAATCCTGATCTACTCTCTATTAGATCAGCTCGTCCGTAATCTTTTCCTGTTTACCAGGCCTCCTATGGGCATAGTTCATCTGCATTTCTACGAGCATTAGGGGGTTGGACTTGATGATCTTCAGAGGTCCCTTCCAACCCCTAACATTCTGTGATTCTGTGATAATGTTGAAAAGAAATGTTTGATTTTTTATGTCTTATGTACAATGGTCAAGTTAAATTTCTGCCCAAATGTTTGGAATCAGTGTCAAGAGTCTGGAAAAGTCTTCCCAAGTCAATATGGAAAGAGCAATATGGCATTAATGCTCTCGTTGGGTGAGCACTGCAGGGTACAAGAGGATCAGCAGGGTGGATTTGGCAGAGGTCTTGGGTAGGAAAACAGAGCTAAAGCGTTAGGAATTGTCTTCAGATGGACAAGTACCATGGTGAAGATAAAAGCTGATGCTCAAGTCCTGTAGCACTCAATTGCCCAGCATTGCTTGCTATGCTGATGGGCTGTAGCCATGTGCCAGTGCCAAACATTGTCTGATGTCTCTTGTTACATGTTTTAAGTAGGATCCGGCAAGTTCTTGGAGAATAATGGGTCAGAGAGGAAAACAAGAAATGAATTATGTAGCTACTTTGATTCAAATGACAACTAAATTGGGGACCTGACACTGAGAGCTGTTGGGAGCCAGAAAAACTATTAAGCTCTCACAAAAACACAGAGCTAGTCCCACCAAAGTGTGCAAGTTGATATTTCACCAAAAAAAAAAAAACAAACCAGCCAGGCTGTTGTTTGAGTTCTTATTTTTTCAGGCAAAATCCAAAAGTTTGCAATAATAGCCAGAAAGGTTTTGACAAAGGTTCCTTTCCGTAGCAATCTGGTGTGTGTATTGAATAGCTGACCCTTCTCTGAAATGCAAAGTTTGGATTCCAAAGGGCTGTGACAGACATACTTTTTTATTTTTGCCTGTTGGAAATTGGTCCCATGTGGTGGCTGCTTGGAATGCATTGTCTTGCTGGGAGTTGAGGTGCAGTGAGGAGGAGTTGGGCAGACTGACTGGACGTGAGCCTGGTGGGATGATTTTCCATGCTTCAGCTCTCATGCTTTCTCGGTTAACGTTAAATGCTCAAACTGAGATTCAGAGGAAAAAAACCCAGTGTGTTAAATGATTCCAGCCTGAAGTGCATTGAAAGAGCTGAGTTTGCACCATGTCTTGGACCACAGCTGTAGATTTCCCCCTAGTACAGGGAACTCAACATCTGGCCCATATCCATCACAGCATCTGCCTAGGCCCAGCAGAACATCGCATGTGAGCAGAGTAGCCTCAGGCACGAAAACTGGTCCCCTACTGGAAGAGGCAGGAGAAAAAAAAAAACCAAACCAGAAAGGGTTTTTCCATTTGGCAGCAGTCTGCAAGGACCTTTCTTCTCTCAGATGCAGCATCCTACTCCTTTGCTAGCTCAGAAGTTAGGTAAGAGGGAGGACAGATAAGAGCTGTGTACCTATGTACATACTCCATAGGGCTGTTCCAGGGTGCAGGACTACGTGCAGTTGGGCTGTTGGAGACAATGTGCCGTGTTGAACACTCTGGGGCCATCGTGTTTCTGATCTTTTCTTCCCACCAATAGTTCCTGCAAGCCTTTTGTCAGTCTCACTTAGCAAAGCTCAAACAGAAAAAAACCACAGCTCCAACCCCTCCAGAAGCAATGTGTGAACTTCCATGTTCACACACAGTTCCGGTTCAGCTTCCTCAATAAACGTCATGTGTGAGTGCAGAGAGGAGACATTCAGATGTTTGAACTGAGACCTTCTTGGTCTTTGCCTGCAGCAAAAATAAATCTTAAACATGTTTCTCTTAAACATGTGGAAGGAGCTGGAGAGGATGTCTTGTGAGGAGCACTGAGGGAGCTGGGCTTGTTCAGCCTGGAGAAGAGGAGGCTGAGGGGAGACCTTCTTGCTCTCTGCAGCTGCCTGAAGGGAGGCTGGAGTGAGGTGGGGGTTGGTCTCTTCTCCCAGGTGACTGGTGATAGGGTGAGAGGGAATGGGCTGAAGTTGCTCCAGGGGAGGTTTAGGGTGGATATCAGGAAAAAGTTCTTTACTGAGAGAGTGGTGAGGGCTTGGCACAGGCTGCCCAGGGAGGGGGTGGAGTCACCATCCCTGGAGGGGTTCAAACAACATCCAGATGTGGCACTGCAGGACATGGTTTAGTGGTCCTGATAATGTTTAGTAGATGGTTGGACTTGATGATCTTGAAGGTCATTTCCAACCTTTATGATTCTGTAATTGAGGGGCTAATCTCACCTTGTTGATTCTCCAACCTGCAGCTCCTGGGTGGCACCAGCACTTGGCTTTTAGTCTTCCAGCAGCCATCCAGCATGAGATGGCTTTGCAGGGTGATGGCTTCTGTGGTGTGAGCTCAGTAAAACATTGCAATCGTCCAGTCTGTTAACGACTGGGTTGGTGGATACGTGCTTATGTAGCTCTTAGATACGGTAACAGATATTCAGGGCTCAACCTAGGTGCTCCTTGACTTCAGCCGTCCTTTTCTGTTGGGATTGTATATATGTTTATTTATTTATTTGTTTGTTTTATTTCATTTTATTTTATTTTATTTTTTCCCTCCTAGGGAGTTTCAGAAAACATTCTGAAGTGTATTTGAAAATGCCTGTAGAAAACTAATTCCCCTGAGATGCGTTTATGTGACAGGCAAGAGAAGAACATCTGTGATATAATCCTCCAAGTGTACTAGGGCTGGGTTTTTTCTGCTCCTTCTTTCAAGATGTGCCTAAACCTTCTTATGTGCTGTGTAAATACAACTTGCACCAACTTTCAGTGGGGGAAGAAATGACAAAAGGGGATGTTTTAAGCAAAGGATGTGGTTGCCAAATAGGAAAAGGGCAAAACTAGCAGAGAGGGAGGGCAGGACCTTCAGGTTTTGTGTTTATCGCAGCGTTTCAGACACCAGCAGTGCCCCGTTTGTCTGAGCACAGCAGCAATATGCAAATAATTGTGAACATGCCCCAGCCCTGCTCAAGGGGCCACTTGGATTGCTGGATCCTGCCTGAGATGTTGAACCCCTTGGATTAGTTGTACCTCACTTGCTCGACCATTGCACCAGTTGCAGTGCCAGGCTTGGGCTTTTGGCCACCAGTGCCCCGGAACGTCTGCTTGAGCATCAGGCTCAGGAACACAAAAGTCACCATAGAGGGAGGTTGTCACAGTTTGCTTGGACCTCATGCATGGAAATTGGAGTGTGGCCTTTCCTGCTAATTACGTGACCAAGCGCTGGCTCGGAGCACGCGGCCATCAGGATAAACCTTGGGATTGTAGCCCCCGGGAGGAAGCTTGGCAGATGTCTTCTGTCATCTGTTACCTAGCAAGAGCCAGTGAACCTCACCCAGGTAATCTTGTCTGCAGTTTCTGCTCAAGGGGCACCCAGTTATCTTCCTTCATGGGACAGGACATGCATGACATCTCTTAAAAAGTATTTTGAGTTATTGAGCACATGGGGTCACAGGCTGGATACTGAGGAGCCAAAAGGAAAAATGGAGAGAAAAGGCGGCTCGGTGGTATCACAGATAACCTTGCTGGCAACCAAAGCTGCTTTCGTGATAGGAAAACATAGGGGGTCAGCTGGGAAAGCAGTCTGCCATGTCTGGGAGCACTAGGAAGAGGTGAGCAGAACAGCAGGTAAGGGGACACAGGTGCTGAGTTTTCCTGGTAGTAGATGCCACGTTCTGGACATAGGCCTGTTGTGCACGTCTCGTGTTAGGGCAGAAAAGGAGAGGAGAAGGAAATGAGGGGGCAAAAGAAGGAAAGATACACCCTTGTTTATTTAAGATTTTTTCCCTATGAGCAAATCTCTTCTGTGATTTTCCTTCCACTGAGCAAAATTCCTCCTTCAGTGGCCTGAGGTGGGGACAAAAGAAAGGAGGGAATAAACGAACCGTTTCTTTTTCTTGAGAAGAGAAGCCTGAGAGGGGATCTTAGGAATGGTTCCAAAGATCTGCAGGGTGGGTGTCAAGGAGAAGGGGCCAGGCTCTTGTCAGTGGTGCCCTGGGACAGGACGAGGGGCAATGGGCACAAACTGGAACCCAGGAAGTTCCACCTCACCAGGAGGAGAAACTTCTTTGGTGTGAGGGTGCCAGAGCCTGGCCCAGGCTGCCCAGGGAGGTTGTGGAGTCTCCTTCTCTGGAGACTTTCCAACCCCCCCTGGATCTGTTCCTGTGTGGGCTGCCCTGGGTGACCCTGCTCTGGCAGGGGGGTTGGACTCCATGATCTCCAGAGGTCCCTTCACACCCCTACCAGTCTGTGACTCTATGATTCTTTCTAGTCAATGTGCTGGGAGTAGAGAGAGGTTCCTCTGGGAGTTGCAATTACTCCCCTGTGGTCACTGGGATCTGAATCTGATCTGAATCTGAATGATGGCAAAACAGAGTCTTCTGCTATCAGTGCCAGCTCTCTAGACAAACAAGAAACAAATGAAGTATCCCTTTCACGAGTTTCTGGGGAAGAGATGTTTCCACAGCCATGGTTTCCATTCTGGGGAGCACTGTGAAAATCGCTATCTCAGAGCTGTGCTTCATGGGATCATAGTCTTGGATTTGAAGCCCAGTAGTAAAAACTGAGTCTTACTCAAAATCTGTCTTGATACAGCAACTCATGGTAAAAACAAGTAGTGAAAGTAAAATAATCAAGATTATACATGTCTAGTTGTAACAGTGTTGATGATTTTTAAAGGTTAGTGCTTGTCCATGAACAAAGATTGTATTATGAAATATTATCTGAAGTATCCTTCTGCCAAAGTGATGCTGCTTTTCCCCGAGTTAAAAATCCCATTTATTGGCAGCCTGTGTGAATCTGGAGGTTTGATCTTAGTTCTGTGCTGTACGATTTAGGTAATTTTTGCACAAGCTGCATTCTCTTCATGGTTTTGCTTGGGTCTGAGAATCATTTATATGTAAATGATCGTGGTATCTCCTCCTTTCCCTTCTTACCAATTAACTTTGTCTTAAAGCACAGGGTCGTGTGAGCAAAATAGGCAAGTGGTGCTGCCTGGGGCCAGTGAGACTGGGTGCTGTGAGCGTGGTTAACTGGAGCTCATTACCAAAGTGACTCACTGAACACCAGACCCTTGAGCTGAGTTCAGTGGTATCCCATCCATCTCACTCCGTTAGGCCACTTCCAGGCAGCTCTTTTACATCTCTTAATTTGTCCTATGCAAATGGCAGAGGTCTTTAATTTTTTTAAGCAGCACGAAAGCCCAGTTAAACAAGAAAAAAATTGGAAGAACAAGCCTTCTAAGAGATTTTCACACGAGAGCTGAGGGGTTTATGAAACACAAGACAATGTGGTTTTTTTATTTGGGTAAAGGAAAATGCCATTAAACCCCTTGTGCTTTGTTGCTACCGTAAACTTTCCAAAGCTATTCCAAAAACGAGACACCGTGAGATATTCAACGACTGTCAATGAAAGGCAGGCTCAGCAGTGCAGCACCCCTGCATGTGGGTCAAGGGGAGCTCCTGGGTGCTCAGTACGTGCTTCTATATGCTCACAAATGACTGTAAGAATAATTCTAAAGAGAGATTTGATAGCTTTGGCTTGGAAACTGCATCCATTATCTCTACTTGGGACTTCTGCGCCTGTAGTGCACGGTGTAGGTCGTTCTGCAAATGGAAAATAATTCGTTTTCCTAGATTAAATGGGGAAATTTCTGCAGGGTTTTATCTACCAGGCTAATTGCTATTATGAAGAAATAAAATATGTACTCACGGCAAGACATGCCATAGGAAAACCAGATAATCTTTGCCAAAGTTCTCTACAAATTGTAATCCTCCCTGTAACGTCAGATGGAAATCATGGCTTGGTGATCTAGCGTAGCTTTGAGCAGCAACTAGAAGAAATCTGACAATGTTTGCAGCATTCTGCATTGTAATTTTGGAGTTCATTCAAACTCAGGGCTCCTAGTGGAAGGGAGGTGGCACGAGAAGGCTGGAAAAACTGATCAATGAGCCTGGGAGACCTGATTTCAGGTCAGCGTCCTGGTGCTCAGGTGGTTTGGTGCCTGTTGCACTATTGCTCACCTTTTTGGAGGCTGATGGAGAGGCAATCCTTTCTTCCAAGGGGTGGTAGAGCTGGGTTTTTTTAAACTGAACAGTTTCTTGAAAACTACTAATCCCTCAGAAAATTATACTTAAGATGCTGCTGAGTTTTAAAGTTTGAGGAGAAAGCGTCTCAAGCTTCACTGGACCTACAAAAGAGGACAGTCTCCACTCTCAGGAGCTTGCAGGCTGAGCCTGCTCGCACTGATGGGTACTTAAGAGGCTGCTCCTCACAGCAACAGGGTGATTCTCTCATCCGGTTGTCATTTCTGGCTCAGCTGCAGTTCACACACTGCTGTCTTTAATGTAGAAACTCCAATTCACATTGTGGGACAGGGAGTGAATTTGACTGAAGGATTTTTGGATGCTGGAAGAGGTGGATGGTAGGGAGGTGTGGTGGGATGGTAGGGAGATGTGGTGGGATGGTAGGGAGATGTGGTGGGATGGTAGGGAGGTGTGGTGGGATGGTAAGGAGGTGTGGTGGGATGGTAGGGAGGTGTGGTGGGATG
>JANVCC010000059.1:8783711-8874072 GCA_025345505.1 Todiramphus chloris collaris | reverse complement strand
TGGGATGGTAGGGAGGTGTGGTGGGATGGTAAGGAGGTGTGGTGGGGATGGTAGGGAGATGTGGTGGGATGGTAGGGAGGTGTGGTGGGATGGTAGGGAGGTGTGGTGGGATGGTAGGGGAGATGTTGTGGCTTGGGAATTAAAGAGGGAGGGCTATCAGACAAGGATCAGATAAGCCTTTTCATATGCCCCCCTTACCTGCCTTTCCTTGACAGCTCCAGTGTTTCCCCATTCACAACTGAGGGGGCAGTTGTGAATATCTGGAATTTAACTGGAGGAAAAGTGTTGTGTTGAGAGAAGCAGGAGGGTCCTCTCTCCTTGGAGAGAGGCAAAGCAGATGAGAGATGCAGGCTTCTTCACAAGCTGTACACGTCACAGCATGGCAGGGTCAATGGAGGAGCACTCGGAGGCAGTCTGCCTCAGTTTCCCCAGCTGAGATTTTGGGTCCAGACACAGACAAATCCACCTGAGGCTCCAGTCTGCGTAAGCACCTTGGGCTAAACAGGAGCTACCATAAGGCAATTATAAGGTGGGCATCCCTCGATACTCACCACCCCCAGCACCTAGCACAGCTACTGCACAACGTGGGACGGGTTCATGCATTTCTGAAGCAGGTCCCCACCTCTTGCTGCTCGGCCACTCATCGCAGGGTTCAAGGGAAATGCCCTGTTGAGCACTAAACTCGTGAGGATTTGCCTGGGCTGCTGTCCACCTTTGTGTCTGCCACCTGGCCTGCAGCCTGAGGGCCACGGGCTGCTGTTGAGATGAAGCAGCAAAGCATGAACCCGAGAGAAGATGAACGACTTGCTCCAAAGAACAGCCTCTCTCACCTTCAGCCCTCCATGCGCTGCACTCTTGGGGATGGATTTGTGGTGTGGGTTTGGTGGTTTATTTTTTGTTTTGGTTTTGGGGTTTTTTTTTTGCTACACCATGGAAAATGTTTTTCTGTCCAGACCAGGTGGGTCTTCAGCAACACTAAAATATTAACAGCATCTCTGTGCTAGGTGTTCCCTAAAAGATGGGAAATAAGATTTTTACATTAAAATGACAAGAAGAAAAATGGTGAGGACATAAAGTGCTGCTTTATTTTCATCAGATGCTGGTGCTTTTGGAAAATAGGTTGTGCTCCAGCAGTCATCACCCCCCCGTGTGCTTCTCTCGCTGTGTCCTCCAGCTCCTCCCTGGAAGGTGGCCGTGCAGCAAGCCTTGCCTTAGCTGTAGCTCCAGCTACATCCCACAAGCCACCGCAGTCGGCAGAGGGGACATCACCAGGACCTAGGCTTGAGTCCCTTGTTCCTTCCACTCTTTACTCAGCTCTGCTTTCGTTTCAGGAATATCCCCGTCGGGAGCTCTGGGCCCGGGGAGCACCACGGCCAGCACCACTCCACGGGGGGCCACCAGCAGCACGGGCCGCCCCATCACCACCTCGGCCTCGGGCAGGAGGAACAGGAGCACCAGCACACCGTCCCCCATGGCCGACATCCCCGACGAAATGACCACTCACCTCCCAGCCGCCTCCTCCCAGCTGCCGCCGGCCGGTGCGGAGAGCTGTGACCCCCTGGAAGCCCGGGATATTATGTGGTCTCGGACCCGGCAGGGGCAGGTGGCAAAGCAGCCGTGTCCCGTGGGCTCCATAGGTGAGTTGAGGAATGGGAGGACGCAGCAAGCTCTCTCCATATGCCCATGTGGCATTGGTTGCCCACAGGCCCCTGTGGCTGCTGTGCTCTCGTCAGTGGAGGACAGTGATGTCTTCTGTCAGGTCTTCACAGCCAGCTGGGGCCGAAGCCTCAGTATGCTGGGCACGTTGTGCAGGATCCTTGGCATCCCAGGCTCTGGCCGAAGGAGACCACAAGCTAAGGACCTTGTGGGGTTGAGCTTGCTGTGCTGGCAAGAGCCTCTACCTCCTGAAGTTCTGTACCGTGCCCCCTGGGTTTGCCTGTGGTTGTAGCCCCCGAGCTCACTGACCGACACGTTGCTGGCCAACGCTCTGCTTGGCTTGGAGAGGAGTGGAGCAGGGGACATCAACACCACTTGCATTCTGGAGCTCTGTGCTGCACCCTTTGCATTCCAAAGGCCGTGGCCACCGTTTCAGAGCACAGGTATTCCCAGCTCGCCCTCCTGAACCAGCACGAGTGCTGAACCAGCAGCCAGGGCCATCAGCAGGGAGAGCAGTGGGGAAAACAAAGCCAAATCGTTCCAAATGGTTTATTGATTATCGGATTTTGCATTTTTTTTTTCTTCTGCTTTTCCCCTCAATCGTTTTCTTCCAGAAGCTTACTTTTGGAAATTTTCTCTCCAAATTAAAACGGTCAAACGAAGAATGAGCTTTGCCAGACGGTTCAGTTTGCTGTGTTTTATCAAATGCAGTTTTCTAAAAGTATTTATTTTTCAAGTTAGTCTTGTTGTCCAGCCCTGAGAACCCAATTGCCAAGAAGAAATCAGAAAGTGGAGGAAATTGTCTGAAAATAAGGGCTGGAGGGATCTGGCTTGCAGAGGAGACTCAGTTAATTCTCTGCTCCATTGCCCTGGAGAGCCATTCCCACCTGAGTGTGTGAAATACTGACTTTCTCTTGAATTTGGTGAGGTCAGACTGATAAAATAGATGTTAAAGTATGAGGGGCATGGGAAGACATCAGCAGCAAGAATAGGTAAAGGACATTTTTCTGTCTTTCCCAGCCCCACTTGGTAAAATCAATGCAAAAAGTGTCGTGTGGTTCCCAGAGAGAGCAAAGGACGGGCTGAACTGAAGCTGTGGAAAGGAAAGAGAAGATAAAGAAGGAAAATGAAGTCTGGATGCAGGGAGCCCATTTCTAAGCACAAGAACTAAGGACTGGATGAAAATAGCTCGGGAAAAACTAAAATAACCAAAGTTGTGGATAGGGGGTGGCAATAAGCCTTTCCCATCTCTAATTTCAGTGAGAATTTTTGGGTGTGTTTCCCTTTGTCTGGAAGGGCCTGTCTTCTGCAGCAGGGATCTGGGTGGCCCTTGCCAAACAAAACTCTCCACTTGAAGGCCTTCTAAACGGTTGGGGCTGGACGGCAAATGAGCCCAGCGTTACATCTTCACTTTGAAACCTCTGTGTGTTTCCACTCCAGTGGTTTCATGGGGATTCAGAGCAGTAAGTCATCGTACAGCAGCAAGGAAGTTGAGGTGCAGGGTCAGGTGCCAGGGCGCAAGGGGTGGACAGAGCACTTGGGATGTTGGCTCAGCGGTTGAGATCCAGCTTTGATTTCTTAGTCCCTGGCAGTTTTCCTGCTGGGCCCAAGGCAGAGCCCTCTGTCTGCAGTCACTCTTTGGCAAAATGGAGCTAATATCCCTGCACTGCTTCTTGGGTCTTGCATGTCTTAGGACCTCTAAGCGTTAAGATGATGGGAGACTAAGCCACTGAGATGACTCACAGTTGTCCCACCGAGGTCCCGAGCACTAATAAGCTCCCAGGCTTTGTGTGAGGTGTCTGTCATTGTGAACTGAAGCCTGTGACGTGGCATCCTGGGGGACAAATCCAACCAGTAACACTGAACACGGCGGCTTTCCTCTTCCAGGTGTTGCAACTTTCCGGTGTCTTGCGCCAGATGGGATCTGGGAGCCCCAAGGACCTGATCTCAGCAATTGCTCTTCTCCCTGGATCAATCACATCACTCAGAAGGTAAACCCTTCCCATATGCTGACACCGAGCCTGTGCACTGACCTTCTTGAGCTCCCTGGTTGTTTGCACAAAGGGGAACCTAAAGTGACCAACAATCACATATGAAGAATGAGCCTTGCATAGTAGCCAGGAACTGCAAGGAGAATGCAAGACTGCAAAATTCAGATGGGAGTTAAGGCAGAGAGGGTGTGGAAAAGGCAAAGGAGAGGGACTGGAGAGTGAAATTGCACCAGAGTGATTGACAGTTCTTGTTTGCGGCAAGAAAGTGAGGGAGGAGGAGGAGGAGGACGAGGTAGGTGGACACATGGAAAAATACTGACTTACTGCAAAAGGAAGTTTTCCCTTTCATGTATCCCCGAGGATTTCCTCATGCCACACAAGCACAGGATAAACCCTGCAGTTGAGCAATCTTTGCCAAAGAAAGGCAGGCTCAGCGGGAAGTGTTTGCATTGCGCCCATGACTCTCTGGTTTTAACTGCTGCCCAAACTGTAGAAGAACTGATGCCACGGCAATGCCCGTCCTTTGTCTCTTAAGCCCCTTGATGAATGTTTTGTAGCATGTCATCGTTTATCGGCGCTAAAAGTGCATTAACATGTGACAATAGAAGCTCCAGACAGGCTTATTTGGTAGCAATATGTTGAACGTTGTTGTTATTAATGCACAGTGGTGCTTTCAGCTGATTTCATTACGCACAGAGCCCAGATGTGTGTTTATGCCACAGAGTCTGTGGGCTGAATCCTCGTTGCAGCAATTTGTGGGGATTTATTTGCTCCTTTAGCCAGAGCAAGCAAGTCCCAGCGTCGTGGGCTGCAGGGTAGCGATGCTACACTCCCCAAGAGCCAGTGCTCACTGGTGACTGGGATGGGCTGACCTTACAGAGAAGACTCTTGGGCTTTCTTCTCCTTAACTGAGGCTCAGCAACCTGCCAGGATGATGCCGATCATCCCTGGCTCACTTCACCTGTATTTATACCTGTCCCTCCCCAAAGACGAGGGAAGTCATCCATCAACCCGGGGCTGCAGTGACAGGGTGCAGCCCGTGGCCGCTGCGTCCCGCGCGGGAGGGTGGGCAGCTCTCCTGCCCTGTGCTCAGCTAGCTGATTAATAAAAAACCAGCTTCTGCTGGCATGAGCAGCTGTGCAGCTCTTGGTTTATGACCCACGTACTTATCCTGGAGGGGTTAATATTACTTACTCCAGCCATAATTCACCCAGACAGCTGCGAGACCTCTTGCTGCTCGGTGAAGATGGCTGGGTCTTTAGCCATTAGCAGAGGGAAATAATAGCCTGTGCTGATGAAATCTCCATCAAGGTTAGGCTTATTTTATTTGAAACCTCAGCTATCATTTGCGTAACAAATGAGCCCCATTTAATTTGTTACATGCTTTCAAAGCAGGCTAAAATTGAAGAGCTGGGTTTTCAGAAATGCCCAGCAGGTTACAATTGGGACTGGGTTGGGGTTTTTTTTAATTCTTATTATTGTTACTGTTTTTTCAGAGGAATTTAGTGATGGTCAGCTGTGGGAACCTTCCACCGGTCAGTGGGGGGATCTGCCAAAAATGATCTGGCCCTAAACTTTTGCTGCCTGAGTGGGTATCCACAGGGATCTTGGGAGGTGTGGCCCAACCTCTATGGACAGCTGCTACAAACCATCGAGACTTCCCAGGAGTGCCTTTGGAGAGGAAAGCCCTGCCAGGCTTGCACAGGGGCTCGTGTTGGGGTTTGCATTCAGTAGGATCCTTGCAGCAAACACAGTTTTAAATTACTCCTAAAATAACAGACAGACAGTTGTCTTCCCTGCCCAAGCGAGAGGCTTAGAAATCCTCACTGTGCTTAGACATGGAGCTTCATTTCTCCATAAATCAGACACTGCTTTCTCACATCCCTGCCATAGACGGGACTCTCCCCTGCCCCAAGCTTGTGGATTTGCCCCAGCACCTCTCGAAAGCTGAAAAAGGAGCCATCCTTCATCCACTAAGCCAGAATAGCTCCTCTTCTTCCTGCTCTCCTGCATCCCCAGCTCTTGCGTTCTCCATGGCCACTCATCCCCCAGCTGCAGCACAGCTTACCAGTTGGGTAGAAACGCTTCTTCAGCAGCCAAGGTTCATCCCTGCTCACCTATTCCTAATCTGTTTTGTTTCCCAAAACTCCCCTCTTCTGTCACCAGCTGGGTGCAGGCTGCTCAGAAAGAAGGGTCATGTGTACTCTGGAGGGATTTCAGCCAAGCCAGAGGGAAATGCTGTGCTTACTTTCATGTCTCTGTGGTGAAGTAAGGATTATTCCTTGCTTCTTTTCTTTCTCCTGCAGTGCTCAGACCATACAATGGGTGTTTGCCTGCTTGCATCATGGTATTAGGTTTTACAACCCTCTATTAGCTTCCATTAGAGTTATTGTGCTTGATGGAAGATCAGAACAAATGTCCTCTTCAGCAATTCATTGGCCTCCTGACATTTACTTTAACTTTATTGTTGGTGCCTACCATGCCCTCGTAACATAGCAGGAGAATAAACTTGCCAGTGCAATTGAATTATGCACTGCTACCTGGGTTATTTCTAGAGTCAAGCAGTAAAAGGAAGCAAAAAGGTCAGCTTTTGATACGTTGCATTGTCCTGATCATGAGGTCATACATTCAGTCTCAGCCTGTTTGTTTTACCTCTTGCTTTCATCAGTACTGTCCTTGGTGCAGTGTGTGACTTGCCTGAAAATCCCTTCTGCTCACTGCAGCTTGCAGTTGTGGGTGCTTCCTGGGAGGAGAGGCACTGCTGCATTCAGCTTCAAGCCTCTGGAAGAGAGGAGGCCTGTTGTGTAGAGGAACAGAGAGTGCTGTGTCCCTCACAAATGCGTGAAGAGCCTCAAGCTGTAAATATAAAGCAAATGCCACCCATGTTCATCTTGTCCTCCTGAATAGCCTGGGTGATGTAGTCACAAGGAGCAGATAAAGCTCGGGGTTCAACGTGCCTTCATCAGGTCTCGTAGGACTGCTTGCGTGTGCCTGGCAGAGGGAGCAGGGTTTTGTGGAGGGCATCACCACGTCCTCGTGTCCAAGGTGAAGCTGCAGTCCTGACTGCAATCAAACTCCTGAATCATAGAAATCCTCCATCCAGGTTGCTTTTCACAGTCTGTTTTCAGAGCATCATCAGGTACTGGAAGGAACAGACACTACGATGGCAGATTATTAAAGGGCTGTTACTTGCAGGCTGAGTTGTTTGAACACCACAGTTTCTAAACCATTTTTTTCAGTGTTCTCCATCTCTACTCTACTGCATGGAGAGCAGCGATCCAACTCACTGTTGGATAGCCAGTGTTGATAACTAGTCAGTTATATCCTTAGGTGTAAGCCAATTAAAAAAAAAAGCAAAATTGAATGGAATGGGATGCCCATCTTCCCCTACCCTCCAAAAAAAAAAAGGAGGGGATGGTAGGTGTGCTCTGACTCTTTCCTATGAGTGCAAACATGCATAATAAACCCCTGCCAGGGAAGGAAAATGGCCGTGGAAGCTTTGCAGTGTCAGAAGCTAGCCCACAGCCCCCATTGCAGCCTTGCTACCTGACTGCTGGGAGCTGATGGTACCCATTGAAACCTGTCAGATGTTTGTCCCTCCAGAAAATAGCATCGACTCCCTGGCCTTTCCAGCTGACTGGTCCTTCTGGCTGTCACTGTGCTGGAAAATCCTGGTTCCATCTTTCACACCATCTTTTTCTTTTTTTATATCAGTTGGCCCCAGGCTGCAGGAAAATATTTTTGCCTTTCTGACCGCTGGTGTTTCAGCACATTCGCTCACCTTCCCAGCATCTTCCTTGTTTCTTCTACATTTTCTTCCCTAAATACTTCTTTTCTGCAATTTCTCTCAGTTTTGTTCTACTGTCTTCTTCTGCAGTCGGTTCCCTCTGAGAACGGTGGGGCTGCAACAACGAGCGCTGCTGCAGGAGGGTCCTTTTTAATCTTTCCAGCCAAAGCTCCTTGCTTCTGTTTCCTGGCGCATGTGAAACAGGCAGGAATGTGTGCCCTTTCCAGCAGCTATTATTTCACAGTCTCCTCTCCCATAAGATGACACGAGAGCATGGTAAAGACTTGGTAAATATTAGTGAAGCATTGCACGTCACAGATCCAGGTGTGCCCAGATGTAGGTGTAAGTCTGGCCTCAATCCTGCCAGTGTGCTCAAATAGAAGAGGGGAGCAATGGGTTTTATTTTTGCCATAACTAGGAAACTATGGCTTGTGTGTTGGCGTTTTTGACAGGAAACATTTTTTTTTTTCTCTCCATCAACTTAACATTCCAAGGCTAGATTGAATCAATTTGTAAAAGGCAAAACAAAAATCACCCAAACCAAGCAGAAACCCAGTTTGGTTTGAATAGAATGAGGGTTTTTTTTTAATCCCAGCATCCTTTTTTAGCTTTTAATTTTAGTTTTTTCCAGAACTAAGATAGAAATATTTTTTTATTAGCCTCAAATCAGAGAGAGATGTATTATTTTTAATTCCCTTTATTATTTCTTGAGCCTCCCAGTAGAAAGCTTAATTACTTGCACATTTTTTCACTGCATCTTGCTTGCTTCTCAGTGACAACCTGACCCTTGAAGAACATCCAGTCATTCTTCCTGGGTTCCTATGTGATTATGTCAGTGTTTGGGTTAAAGATTATTACATGTTTGGGAAAAAAGACCTCATGAAGAGCTCATCTTCCACACAGTGAAGAGGACGATGTGGAGAGGTGCTTTATAGAAGGAAAGGAAGTTAGCAAAGAGTCCTTTTAGGCAGCAGTGAGCTTTGCTGAGCATTATGTAGAATTAACCAAAAAAGAAGCTTGGTCCTGTTGTTGTAAGAGACCAGACATCTGTCTGAGTGATCTGCTCTAGTTTTGTCTTGCTCTGGCAGTGGGGTTGGACTCAGTGATCTTTGGAGGTCCCTTCCAACCCCTATCATTCTGTGATTCTGTGTTCTTGAGCCTGGAATATTCAACCAGCATGTGGAGTTGATAATAGAAGTTGGATTCGATGGGTCTGAAGAGGAGACACTTCAATTTCAGTGGGAAATTAATATTAATATGTCATATGGCCATCATTTTGGGAACCCCTTACCTTATACACAGACACAGGATAGAAAGAATGACTCGGCCGAGTCATAATGACTTGTAGCTGCATGTTCTGGGTGACAGGGAACAGGTTTGGAAAGGAGTGTCAGTGCTAGGCAGCAGCAGCAGCACCTGCCAACCAGACACGTTGTCCCAAGGAGCTGTCACGTCTCTTGTGTTTTCAGGAAACCTGGCTGCTTGAAATGAGTTGGGGTAAATCCTTCTGTGCCCCAGGAGTTCACAGGTTTTGAGCTTTAATGGGCCTTTTCTCAAGCATTTCTTCCATTGTTGCCTATTTTAGGCTGTTTATTTGGGCAGGCTAGAATTCCTCAGATTTGCGGGTTTTAGGAAAAATCCGTATCAGGAAAAGGATTTCTTAGTGACCAGCCCAAACCACTGTTGCAGACAGGTAGGAACAACGGCAGCCAGCAGCTGAATGCAACAAGAGACTTACTACAGGGAACAAAAACTCTTGTGCTTGCCTTTGTAGCAGCTGAGCAATTTGCTCCGAGTCCCCCAGTTTGCACAGGTCTGGGAGAAAATGTCTGGATCAAATACCAGGTAGCAGGGTTGGGTTTGTTTTTTTTTCCTAATGTAGCTGTAAAAAACTCTTGTGTTCCTGCAGTTTTCTGCAAGGCTTAGAGAAACAGTGTGTGCCACCCTACGTGTTAAACCCCAGCGATGAACTGCAGCAAAAGGCTGAGATTGATTTCTTTATGTAAAGAGATTTGATGTGGTTTATTCAGAAGAGGTCAAAATTCAGCCTCTGTGCTGATGTGTGGCTTTCTTCAGCTGCTCAGGAGAGCAGGCATCTGTAAGAACAGGACCTGGTTTCTATGGTATTAGCCTTGTGTGTAACAAGGAAGAAATAATTTCACTTTTGAATATATGTTACCATCGCTCTAATGGGGAGAACAACACATTAACTCCTTTATTTATCTTATCTTATGTGCTTATCATCATGTGCTTTAATTCTCTGAAGATGAGCATATGAACATCTTCAGTTAGATTTCATTAAATCAGATGGGCTGTTGCTGTCAAATTGATGGAAGTTATTCATTTATAACTCAGCTAATTGATTTACAGAGAGGTAAAAGCTCAGCCTGCAGTCTTTCCCTAGAATCTTGCTTTTATAGTAAGCACCAGAAATTAAGAGAAGAAGAGAAATACCTGATTTCTAACAGTTGGAAGATAAGACAATTGGAAATTTCATCTGAAGAAGCCAGCAGAGTTGGTCATTGAGCCCAACAGAGAAGTGGGAGCTTCATTTAAATGTCATCCTGAGCAGTTTCTCCTTATCCCTGGCATATTCCCCACGGATTCACATTCCAGGTCACAGAGAAAATAATGAAAAACAGACCAGCAACCTGCAATAGAATTTTCAAAGTGAGCTGCTTGTAGAAAGGAGATGGGACCAGCTGCCCTGTCCTCAATCCCCCTGACATAGAAGAGGAAAGGGGCACGTGATAGGGAGAGCAAAAAAAGCAGGGGGAAAAGCCACAGGGGGAAAGAGAGAGTTTCCCAAGTAATTACACAGTGCATTTCACTGCAGGTGACTCCTGAGTTTTATACCTCAACTAGAAACCAGACAGCCGTGGAACTTTTTCACACAGGAGCTGTAACAAAAATCACCTCTTTGCTATCAAATAATTTTCTGGAATCAGAAAATGCTCTGTCGTGACAGGAGAGACTATTTGCATGGTTTGTTTCTTTTCAAGTGGCACAGATAAAGCAATGGGATAAGCTAACTGAAGCCCTTCCTAGTATGGGCATCCCAGTGCCAGCTTTGGTTGCATCTCCTGCAGTGCAAAGAAACAACTGCCCCTCAGTTCCAGCAGATCCCTGTGAGAAGATCAGAAATTCTTGTGTTGAAGCCAACTTGGTGACCATAGCTGGAAAAAACACATTTAAACCATTTGGGCAACACTGCTGGTAAAGGGTCTGGAGAGAATGTCTTGTGAGGAGCACTGAGGGAGCTGGGCTTGTTCAGCCTGGAGAAGAGGAGGCTGAGGGGAGACCTTCTTGCTCTCTGCAGCTGCCTGAAGGGAGGCTGGAGTGAGGTGGGGGTTGGTCTCTTCTCCCAGGTGACTGGTGATAGGACAAGAGGGAATGGGCTGAAGTTGCTCCAGGGGAGGTTTAAGTTGGGTGTCAGGAGAAATTTTTTTACTGGAGAGTGGTGAGGTCTTGGCACAGGCTGCCCAGGGAGGAGGTGGAGTCACCATCCCTGGAGGGTTTCAAACAACATCCAGATGTGGCACTTCAGGACATGGTTTAGTGGTCCTGTTAATGTTTAGTAGATGGCTGGACTTGATGATGTTGAAGGTCATTTCCAACCGTAATGATTCTATATTCAAATGGAGTGTATGATCAAACCATGAAGACCTTGCTTGTAAAATTCTCTTCCTCTCTTCTTTCCATCTGCTCTTCTTCTTCTTCTGGTTGGTACCTGACTGAACACCATGGGGCTGGAAGGGACTGAGGTGATATCACACTAACAACCAGGGACAACCTTGCCCTCTGCTTTCTCACCTGCAGATGAAGTCAGGGGAGATGGCTGCCAACATTGCCCGGGAGCTCGCGGAGCACACCAAGAACCACTTGTACGCTGGTGACATCGCCTACTCCGTGTCCGCCATGGTCCAGCTGGTGAACCTCCTCGACGTGCAGCTCCGAAACCTGACTCCGGGTGGGAAGGACAGTGCTGCACGCAGCCTAAACAAGGTAAAAGCAAAGGGGCTGGGGACGGGACAGGAGGCTGGAGAAGGGTTTGGCTCTCCCTGGAGAGCTGTTCTAGATGTCTTTCTGAATGACTGCAGTTTTAGGGCAGCGATTCTTTCGTAGCAGGCAAGATTTTCGTTTCCAGTGTATTTTATTCCTCTGAGAAATGAAACAGTTGTAAATGCCAAGTGTACTATTGGTGCTGGGAAATATGTACCCTTAGATGTGTAGATATATGAACGCCAGGTACTTCATTGTGGTCTCAGCTCTCATAGCTCAGTATGAGAGCAACACAAGAGATGCCACAGCAATTATTTTGGACTTGTGCCAGGGTGAATGAGACCAGAATTTTGTCCAGCATTTCCAGTGCTGAATCTGTCTGTGAAATGCCACGTAATATGAGCCAGAAAAACTGTATGTTTAAAGCCCCAAGAGACAGAGGGAATCTGGATTTTGATTTTTTTTTCACCCTGTAACATTACAAGATGCTGAGGTGAACGTCAAATGAACAGTTTAATGCATAAATATAAACAAATAAAAGCAGACAGAAGCATTTATTTCTCCTGGAGATAGATTTACCAAAGGCACAGAAGATACCACCATATTTACACTTAAGGTCTTTAGGATAGTTTTGTATTAAAAGGCCTTTTTAGGGAAGCACCTAACTGCACGATGACAGTGTTGGTTTCTGTGCCCTCTCTTTGAGGAGAATTATTAGTCTTTTTGTCATTTCCAGAATTAAGTGGAATTGCTACATACTAAAGGTGCTAGAAGTTGCCAGTGGTGGGAGGAAATATGGGCTGTGAAGTCTGCAAGCACCTCTCCTATGAGGACATACAGAGAGTTGGGGTTGTTCAGTCTGAAGAAGAGAAGCCTCCAAGGAGACCTTCTTGTGGCCTTCCAGTATCTGAAGGGGGCTACAAGAAAGCTGGGGAGGGATTTTTTAGGATGTCAGGTAGTGGTAGGACTGGAGGGAATGGATCAGAACTAGAGGTGGGTAGATTCAGATTAGACATCAGGAAGAATTTCTTCACCATGATCATGGTGAGACACTGGCACAGGTTGCCCAGAGAGGTGGTGGAAGCCCCATCCTTGGAAGTGTTCAAGCCCAGGCTGTCTGGGGCTGTGAGCAACCTGCTCTAGTGGGAGGGGTCCCTGCCCATGGCAGGGGGGTTGGAACAGGATGAGCTTTAAGGTCCCTTCCAACCCAAACCATTGTATGATATTTAAAGTTGAGGTTTTCCTTGATCCAAGGCCCTCTTCATCCCTGAATCTCATATAAACACATGGGATAGGGCTTCTATAGGATTCAGATGGTGAATTGTGCCAGTCTGGTCATCAGAATAAACAGCAGCTGAACGCCATCCCTCTGAGCACATGGTTATATTGGCCAGTCAGCTAAAATAAGACACAGAGATTCATTCCTGGCTGCGTAGCTGCCTCTGACAGCCCTGGCATCCACGTAAGTGAGAACAGAACTTGATCTCAAGAGGAATAAATGATCCCAGCTAAGCCTGAAACTTCTTGTGTGTCTTCTGAAGAGAAATACTTTTCAGAGAAATAACATTGTCTTTTTTTTTTTTCCTTCCTTGTAAGTTAATATTGTTGACTTAGGCTGTTTTAAATGCAAAGGGCTTCTGGGTTGGTTAAGATTGCAGCCGCATGGGAATTGAAGTCCTACATCTCATGTGCTTTGCATGTGCTGTGAATTGGGTTATCCCGATGCTTTTAATTAGTGCTGCTTCCAGCTATTTTATAACAATGTAGGTAATAATTGTATTAACCGTTACATCAGCATAACATTATTTGTTATAATCATACCATGGTTCTTTGTTTGAAGTGATGGCGATGTCTGACAATATCAGGTGAAACCAGCAATTAATGTCAGCTACTAACAGGTTTCACGGTTGCAGTCTGCTTGCCGCTCTGAGTCTGCCCGAGCCACACCCAACACTTTGTCACTTCAGCTTTGCAAGCACTTCTTTTTTCATCTTTTTAGATCCCACCTCCCAATATTTATTTCGATGGCCCAAAACGGTGTTGTACCCCTGGGGTAGGGATGAGCGGAGGGGGAGATGGCGAGGCAGAACTCCTGGGCTTGGCTGTCGGTGCCGGGGTCTCCCTTGCAGGTTCCCCCCATCCTTCCCTCCCTCCCTGCCCCCAGCAGCTTTGCACAAGCAGCTCATACAAATCAATTGCGCTCCGCATTAAAATTCCGGACCGCGCGGAGTCCTGCAAAACAGCGATGCGAGTCAGTGATCCAAATGACAGGCTCAGTAATTTACTTGCTCTCATTCCCCACTTAATTCTTTAGAAGAGCAACTGCTCTGTGTTCATTTAAGAATGCGTGAATTCAACTTGGAAGTCGTATTGGGCAAACAAAAGGCAGCAGAGTTACTGCTCCATTTTCCCCTTGGCTGATCAAGAGTATTTCCAAAGGAAAAAAAAAAGGGGGGAAAAAAGTCATTTACAAAGAGTTTTGTTTAGTGTGCTGCTTAATCAGAAAGAAGAAATAGAGTAAGCTCTGGCCATTAAATATTCTTTTAATCATTAAAGGAAATGTGCTGGGGATCTGAAAGTAATCACCTGTGTGGTTTTGTGTTGGTGGGGTTTTTTACAAGCTGATCTACAACGAGTGGAAATCAACTGGCATCATCAGAATTTTTAAAAGCCGTCATCTTTCAGGAGCCACTTTCTTGTCACTAAAAGCTTTATGCTTTCCACTGGATCAGGCTTAATTAAGATAATAATTGTTCTATTGTAGGCTGGCAGGACCCCCGAGTGGAAAGCTCTGTAATTTTCTGCAAGGCTTTCTTTGATCTCTGTTTGTTTCTGTTAAGTCTTCGTACCGGCCAAGTTTACCCAGAGGAAGATTTCGACTGTTACAAATTGATAAATTAGAAATTGAAATTAGGCATTGCGTGATACCTGGGTGTATTTTGTTTATTTCAGAGCCTCAAAACTCTCAGGGACAAATTTGGCTCTCAGCTGTACTAATGGGATTGCGCTGCAGCGAGCTGAGAGCACGAGCTACCCCGAGTCTCCGCTGATGTGCAATTTCCAACCCAGGCACATCAGCAAAAGCAATCCCAGCCAAGCCAGTGGCTCTGAGCAGCCTGATTTTTGCGAGGTTTAGTTGCACCGAGGCAGAGCTCACAAGCTGCAGGCAGTCTGCAAAGCCCCAAAGAGGTTAAAACGTGCCCATCTGAATTTCGTGATGCACTGAAGGGCGGTTACCGGGTGGGATGCAGGCAAGTGCCTATCACAGCTCAGTCCTGGATGTGGCTCCTATGGGACATGTGGGATTCTTCCTGGAAAAGCTGTTCAACATAGACAGCATTTAGACCCAGGAATTACAAAGGAAAGCACAACTCGGTAGGAGAGGACTGGAAAATGCATTCCTGGAGAAGCAGTTAAATCCAGAGGAGAGAGAATGGCCTGAACTGGAAATAGCAAACTGGATTCCCATTTCATTGGTACATCCTCTCCAATGGCCCTTTAAGATACTGGGAGCCCTGGGCAGTGCTCTGTCCTTCACTGCAGTGTGTTCTCACACTCTGCCTCTACCTGAGCTGCCTTAAGCAAGCTTACAGCAGCGGAGCTGAAGCACTGTAGGTTTTGCCTTGAGCCAGAGACCTGAGCAGGTAGATCAGGATGGGTCCATACAGGTCTGTCCTGTAACAGGATGCAGTCCTGCATACATCTTTCTCCCTGGAATTGTCCCTGCTCATCCAAAACTTGGTTACACCTCACTGTGCCATCAGCACTGTCTGACTGCAGAGCCCACGCTCCTCATGTAAATAACCATCAGCCCCATCCTTTCCAGCCTTGTTTAGTGTGGAAATACCATGTATGATCTCCAAGCTGTAAGGAAAACATCATCTCTTGAGCATCTTTACTTAACTAGCATTTTTACTTAACTTCAGTGTCTCCTACCATCTAACAGCTGCTCTTGCAAAGTTGCCAGTCTGTGCTTTACTTCACTGAGAAAGGACTAACCCATATTTCTGGCGCCAGTCCTTCCAGCCTTCCACTGCTGCCTAACTCACATGCTTCCTTTGGTTTAGTTGGTTTTCAGGAGCTATTTAAGAGAGATTTTTTTCTTTTTTCCTTTTTTTTTTTTTAATAGGCATTTTCTTCAATTTTTTTCCCTTGTTCTGTCACTAACTTGTTTTTTCTATTCCGTCTTTAATCTGCTGTCTGTATGGACTCAGCTTCAGAAAAGGGAGCGCTCTTGCAGGGCCTATGTCCAGGTATTTCTTGTGTTTTTAATACACGTGTCCAGTTGTCTGACTGAATGACTGTGAAGTGGGTCTTGTCTCTGTGAATAATCTGATTATTACCATCTTTGTGGCAGCAAGTTCTCAGGTTAAGGTTACAGGATAATGATTTCATTCTTCAGCTCCCCTCACCTGCCCAGTTGCTCTCATGCTGGATAAAAATTTGGGGCAAAAATCTCTGAACCAGAAAGTGGGGAAAAAACACGAGAGAGATCCGACAAGACTCACCCAACCATCGGAATGAGCAGGACAGTATAGATGCGTGCAAGTAAAGAATGCAAAACTCCTGCTCACTGAGGTGTCTCCAGACCAGCTGGGTTCCGCTTACGACAAGTCACTCCTAAAATTGCTGCCTGCATTTCCTTAGTTTTCCTTTCTTCCTCTCTTACACTTGCAAATTTAGAAACAATTCGAAATGGCAACACTCGGCGCGAAGGAGGAGGTAGGATCATAATGAAATGCAGAGTCTCTTCACAGAGGGATGTAGGAAGGAGGAGAATGCTGCAAACTAAAGATAGGATTAGGAACATAACATCCCCTAAAGTTCACTGAGCTCCGGACCAACTTTTGTAGGCTTACGTTCTGTTTTGCACGAACAAAGTCAAGCCCCAGCCCTGCTTGTAGGCTCTTCAAGAGCGGGGGCTTGGGTTGTGCTGTTTATCCTGTCACCTTGCCTTAGAACCTTTGCTCCAGTGACCTTGATATAAACCTGTTTGTATACTATGGGTGAGTTAATGCTGCGTCAAGAAATGTGAATGTTTTGCCTTCTAATTTCTGTCTTGTGCTTATGAACATTGATGTTGTACTTATGGGTCGTTATTTATATGTATACGTATAACATGCAGAGGGGTGGAAATGAACCCCATGTTTCTGGAGGGGGCTGCCTATACCTGAATTTTCCTGCAAAGTTCCACTTCCTGCAGTCAGTATTGGCTTATTGTGTGAGCGTGCGTTTCATTTACTGTGGGGGATGAGATGGTTTAGATTCCTAGGACATCAAAAATAAGAGTCCCCCTCTGTGCTGGTAGGCTGTCTATCTTCCCTCTGGATATGGTCATGAGAGAAAGCTGCCTTTGCCCTTCCATGTACGTTACCAGATAAAGATGAGTTAGTTACACAGCCCTTCTCTGGAGTGACTTCTCTTAAGATCCCAGAGGAAGGAACCAGTATTTGAAGGAATTTAGGAATGTTTACAGGGCAACACTCTCTCCCAAGCCAGCTGTCCTGTCTACTGGTACCAGTGGAACCGTGGTGAGGCTGCTTTGACCACGGACTGCGCAATCCTGTTGGGGACCTTGGGTGCCATCTGACCCATAGTTCTCCTTACCACCCTGCAGTCGATGCATGCTCCTGGTCTTTTGGTGTTCTTTCAGACAGCAGTGAATAGTGGGTTTAATATACTGGCATTGATAGAATAAAGCCTGAATATTCTGCACAAACTTCAGCTTGCCCTTAATTTCAAGGACTTCTTCCCTTTCCCTTGGAAAGGCTACTTGAGTCTTCAAACATTAATCAGGCATCTACCTCTTCAGTAGAAGAAAACTGATAAAAGCTCATTGCCTGAGCTGTTTAGCATAAACATGGACAAAGATGGTAAATATATTGAAGAGGACAGTCCTGGGGCTTGAAGAATTAATTATATGACCTAATTGAACCTTTCCAGCTCTGCTTTGTATTATATGGAGGTAATGTATCTGGAAGTGTTTTCGTGCAGTATGCTTCCATTTGGAAAACTCCATTGTTAGAATCACCAAAAAAATATCTTGTCAGGTAGAGTTTTAATACACATATCCAGTTGTTTGACTGGACTACAACATCTTTAATTGCAATTAAAAGTGACTGAAGATATTCCTGTTGCAGGCCACCTTTCCAGGCACTGAAATGTCTGGGCTCGTTAAGACCATTTAGCAGAGATTTTTCACCAAATCCTAAATGGTAAAATTCTGGACTTTGTGAAGTCAATGGGAGATGGGAAGTCACTGGGAACTGTGCCACTTATAGCAGAGAAAGAGAGTTTTCCAGCTTGCTGACACGATCTCCTCATGCTGATCCCATTACTGTGCAAAGTGTTCATGGCTGAATTGGGCTCGCAGGGCTGGAAGTGTCCCTGTGCTGCTCAGACAGGGGTCGTGTGAGAGATGTCCAGCAGCTGTGAACATCACAAGATCCAGGACAAGTTTTGGGGAGGAGGAGAGTGACTTAAGAAGATAATAATTGCTAAAATCAGCCGTAGTGTTTTCTTTGGGCTGGCAAATTAAGTAGTCATGACAGAGCCCCCTGCAGCCATTGGGGTGTAAAGTCCTCTTGAGCCCAAAATAAATTAGCATAAATAAATATGTAAAGTGAATCTGGAAATTTTGCAAGTTATTCAAACATGAGATCGGGAACGCCGTTTCAGATTATCATCTCATCTCTCTGGGTAACTTTATAATTAAAGCAAATACTGATTTAATTTGTGCAGTGTCACAATATTTGTTGAGTTAAAAGCTCGGGGATTTTATTTACCAGAGGGTAGGAGTTACAAACGCTGCTCCTTTAGTTGCAACTGTGGTAAAAGATCTTCTTTTTTTCCCCTCAAAAATCCAGTAAGAACCAGCCCGGCAGGTGACGTGATAAATACATATTAATATAATGAGCAGACAATGACTGGGAGATTTTTGCACCTCAGCAAGTTTGCCAACGCCACCAAGTTGTGTGGTGCTGTGGACTCACCTGAAGGGAACCTACAGGAAGGCTGGAGAGGGACTCTTCACAAGAGTGTCCAGAGACAGGATGAGGGGAAATGGTGTTGAACTGAAGGAAAAGAGGTTTAGATTGGGTCTTAGGAAAAAGTTCTTCAGCAGGAGGGTGGTGAGACTCTGGAATAGATTGCCCAGAGGGGCTGTGGCTGCCCCTCTTTGGAGATGTTCAGGGCCAGGTTGGGTGAGCCCTTGAGCACCCTGGTCTAGAGGAGTCCCTGCCCATGGTGGGGAGGTTGGATTGGATGATCTCCAAGGGCCCTTCCAGCCTAAGCCACACTATGATTTTTCAATCATGGTGATATTTAAGAAACATCCACATGGTCTTTAATTCATGATACTAAGAGTCAACTTAGACTGAGCTGACCAAGGTAGGTAGCCAATAGGGATGGAAGGAATGTCCTCGGAAAGGTGCTCCTTTAGCTAAGGAGAGCTTGGACCCAATGTGTGGCTTTTTGGAGAGCAGAGATCTACATCTCATGCCCACCTTTCTGCAGTGCACTCTTCTTGCACTCTATTTTGGGGAAGGAATGGAGAAGTCATGTGTGGGAGAGTGAGTCACAGTGGGTGACACATTCCATTAGCATAGCTTCGTTTGGTGACTGGTGTGTGACTTTTGTTTATTCTTCCAAAGGCTTTCCTCCTTATACGGAAGCACTGGAGTTGTAGAAAACACAAAACACTTGTCTTCTAGGGGCTGTGAAACTGGGTTTGGTGCCACAGATTTCTTCCGTGCCCTTCAGCAAGTGGCACGTGCTCACTGTTTATCAGCTCCCCAATGTAAAATGCCATGGGTACAATTCCTTTGGCCTCTGGGAGTGGAGGTGGGGTAGAAAGCAAAAATTTAAAAAGGCTGATTACTCAAATATTGCAATAAATGAGGCCATATTAACATGGAAAAATTAGGGGGGGGGAAGATAATTTTTCTGTATGGTTTAGTAGCTGGAAGCACAGGCTTTAGTACCGACCACATCTGGGCACCTAGAGTCTTTTTATTACATGCTTACAAAATCTGAGCTCACCTCCTTGCTTCACTTGTATTTGTGGTCTGGAGCTCTGGGGCATCGTGGTGCCAGTGAATTTCCCTGTGGTTCCAGCCAGCAGCCTCTTCCCATGTGAAATTGTGTCTGACATTTGGGATGCAGATCTCAGAAGACAAAAACTTCACAGGGTTCCCATTCTTTGTTTTGTTTTGATTTGGGTTTTTTTTTAAGCCAGTCTTGATGGCTTCAAAGCTGGAGGCTGGTGAACACAATAGACAGCCTGAGTGGCAGCTTTGTGGGGAGGGTGGAAAGGGGCAGCAGAGCATCGCTTTGAAGTCTTTTCCTGGTGCCATGGTGTTTGCTGCTCTGGTTTCTGCCACCCTGCAGGCTGTCCTGTAAATTAGCTTGCCCTGGTTTGTAATTCTGGGCTTGTCTGTACAGCAAATGACAAAGACTATGGAGGTGCCACCTGCTGTGTGAAGATCACAAGAGCTTCTGGGTGAAGGTGCCACCAGAGCCTCCAGTGAAGCCAGTGCTGAGCTGCTGGCAGGTTCCGGGCAGCAGACAGTGGTGGGTGGTTGCAGTCAGAGTTGTTCTTCTGGTTCTCTTGGAAGTTTTCTGAATGCCTCACACTTGTAACGTGAGCTGTCTGAATTGCTGTACTAAGCAAAAAATGAAAGGCTTTCCTCAGAGGATTCTAGGCATTAAGTTTAGAGCTGAGTAGAAGAGACCTTTTTTTTTTCTTTTGCTAACCTAGTAGCATTCAGCAGATAAAAAGTGCATCTGGGACTTAGTCAGTACTATTTAAAGTGGATTAATTCTGTTTGTCCCACTTCTCTCTTGCTTGCATGGCTGGTCCCAACTTCCACGAAAACGAAACGAAAGAAACTTGCAGCTCTGCGAGGGAGAGTAAATTGAATTACACTGCATTTACTCGTGTTCACATTGTGCCTGTGACAAGAAAGACTCTAACCTCCGTTTATATAGAAAGGGGCAAATTAATGAGGATTTTCAAGTTCCTTGTTTGGTCATTTAATTGGCTGTATGACAAAGAGCTCTGCAATGTGTGTCAAACAACTTTCAGAGTCCTTTAATGATTTGCGCGCTGCCCGACTCTTGATGCTGCTCCGTGCAGCCTGTCAGGGAAGGTATCGTTGTTAAAGTGGCTGGAATAAATTGGCTGGCAGTGTGCATACAATGTCATATATTAACTATAGCTACAGGGAGTACTCTTAGCAGCTCTTTCAAGAGATCGAGATGTTTGCCCATCAGCATCGAAGTGCCCCAAACTTTCATTTCACATAATTAAAAGGACATCTGAAAGGAGTGTGACTCACGGCAGGGTGCTGAGGTTTGGTAGCCCTTTGTTGAAACTCCGTGAACTTAATATACTTCACAGCTTGAGATACCTGTACTTGATTTCTGTCAGCCAGAGCAAAACCAGAAATCCCCACCCTGCGTGCTCCTGCCGCAGAGAGCCCGCTGCTAGGGGAGAGGGGGATCAAAGCAGCAGCCCTGCATTTGCCACCAGACTCCAAAATTCCTCTCATAAATATTGAACAGGAAGGTGACTGCGTATTCCTTTACCTACAGCCGGGCTGCACCTATGGTTAGGTACACACATGTGAAACTAAGCAAAGACTCTGCTGTTTTCTCCATTGCCATGTGCTTGCTCTCTGCTTTAGGCTGAGTGAGCCCTGGAATCTGGTGGCACTGGTAAAAAGCCTCAGTGTAAACTGCTGCAGAGGTCAGTGGGGGATGTAGCTCCTCTGAAGAAAGGCCAAGAGAGCTGGGGCTGTTTAATTTTGAGAAGAGGATGCTAGGAGGGAATCTTATTAATCTCTATAAATATCTGAGGGTGGGTGTCAAGCAGAAGGGGCCAGGCTCTTTCCCTTGGTACCCAGTAACAGGACAAGGAATAATGGGTATAAGCCAGAACATAGGTAGTTCCACCTCAGCATGAGGAGAAACTTCTTTGGTGTGAGGGTGCCAGAGGCTGTCCCAGGCTGCCCAGGGAGGTTGTGGACTCTCCTTTTCTGGAGACTTTCCAACCCCCCCTGGATCTGTTCCTGTGTGGGCTGCCCTGGGTGACCCTGCTCTGGCAGGGGGGTTGGACTCCATCATCTCCAGAGGTCCCTTCACACCCCTATCATTCTGTGATTCTGTATCACTTTGATTTTGGATCACTGGAGAAAAGGGTGAGTCTGACAGACTCCCCAGGAGTTCCCTTAGAGACTATCTGTGCTATTCTGTCAAAGAGACATTTCTTGTTTGCAAGCCACTTTCCTTTCTTGCTGGAGCTTTGCTCACTTTCCCAGTGTAATTACTCCAGTGGCTGCTTGTGTATTCTCAGAGCCCTAGCATTAGGGCAGCAAATACAGATGATTCATAAATGCAGTTCTCAGCCTATTCTGCAGGGAAGATATCATTAGATGAAATAGATTGCGTGTTATTTCCTTCTTCCCAATCAATTCCTTTTATTTCAGTCCTACAGATGACTTCTGACCTTAAAACATTCTTCCTCGTATTCTAAGCAAAGCAAAACCGTAACCTGTCATTTGTAACCTTGTTCTATTTCTCAGATCTCCTTTTTTTTTTTTCTTTCTTTTTTTTTTTTTTTCTCATGCTCCCATTAGGAGATTATTAGTAGTTCAAGGCCAGGATTGCAAACCTTGCATGCCTAGTGCAAGACCATTAATTCTGTAGTTAAGCGCTTTGTAGATGGCCTAATTTTAATAAAGGTCAGTGCCTTCCTTCTCACCGCCGCCGCTTCTCAGCGCTGCTGAAATTCAGGCTGTTTCTGAGTCAGCACAGTTCCTCTAGCCGTAGCATAAACATTTGCTGGAGATTTGCAAAGGGAGGGTTTCATGCTGTTTCTTGAGAGCCTTTGCTCTCAACCTATGGAGCAATTTTAGAGATTCCTCTGCAAGGTCACGGGAAGATCTCCTCTGGAGATCTGATAGGAGTTTTGGACCAGTTGGTCAGAGAAGATGAGTTTTGGACCAGTTCACCTAAACTGATAACCTGTGGCCAGTCACCACTCTGGTACTAGATGTAGGCTGGTGGTTCTGGCTTAGTTTTGAAGGCAGAAGCAGAGATTAGCAGTAGATATTCTAAGGGTTGATTTCTTTTTAAGCACTTGCTGCGCTTCAGCTAGTTTCAATCAAGTATGTGTTTGTCCATGGCATTGAATATTAAAACTGGTTTGCGATGACCTTACTGCTTTGTGAAAAGCCTTAGACAGTGGCTGGGCTTCCCTCTAAGAAATTATCTCCAGTGTGCTTAGTTATGCTTCGGCCAGAGATAAATTTTAGTTTGGAATTAAAAGAATAAAGGACAAGGTGAAAAACCATCCAGGGGTGAAGAACGTTGTCAGACAGAACTGAAGGCACTTCTCAGCTAAGAAGTGGGATTTAATGCTGTCATGTAGCCAGAATGATACTTTTCTTGTTTAGGAAGCTGAAGGCATGACATGTGCATCTATTTTTGACCTGAAGGCCTACAGAGCAGATGACTGTTCCAGTCTGATTGGTGACCCCTGTGTAGTGGGATCAGGGTGCTGTTTGTTTGCCACTCTAAAAAGGCACATCATTTCCTGAGCTAGTGCCTTTCAGTGCAATAACTTTGCCAAAAGCAGCTCCTTGCATGCCAAAATCCATGTTTTCATGCTGAGCCTCTTCTCCAAAGGGTCCATTCTGGCTGCACCATCAGAGTTAATGGGAGTTTCCTTTGTACTGGTGCTTTTTCTGGCCAGAGCCAAGAGCTGCACAACTTCCAGCAGAACTTGCCTTCAGATGGCGTTGGTGGTGCCTTTAACTCAATTAGTTTGGAGGCTTGCCAGTACTGATAGCTTCTGGAAAGGTTTTGGTTTAGCACTGGGTCTTTCATATGAGTACAGTGCAAAGCCAGCTGTTCTTGGGCAAGGATGCAGGTAAGTTTTTAAAAGTGCCACCACTTTTCCAGTAGTAAAAAGGGAAAAAAAAAAGAGAAGAACATTGTGATCATTGAACCATATCGCATCGGCTCCGTGATGGGTTTTTCATTTGCTCTGTGCACTGTGGACCTGAAAGCGTTTTCATACAGTTGTCCTCCGCTGACCTGGTGTAAAACCTCAAGCTTCTATTAAAAAGTGAGCTAGTAATGTTTCTGCACGCTTTGAATAAAGATGATGATGCAGTTGTGTTAAGGAAGTACCTGGAGATCTCAGGCAGGACCAGAACCTCAGTCTGTAAGCTCAGCCTGAGGCTGTGTCTGTGTGGTTGCACTCTGCAATCTTAGTGCTGCTGGTCTCAGGAAGGGTGTTTTGTGAAGAGGCTGTGCCAGAAAACACCTTTGGTAGAGGGGTAGCTGTACAAATGCTGCTTATTTTATGCAGAGCATGGCCTTGCTGCTGTAGATCCTTTTATCCTCATTTTTGAGAGCGCATTGCATGAAATATTCCTGTGAGATCAAGGAGGACAAGTGTTAGCAGTACGAGACAAGGCTTTAAGAATTATCAACTGCAAGTATTTTAATTAGAGATGTCATTGCAAAAGTGGTTCCTTAATGCTCTGTTCCACTCTCCTCATTCTCCCAAAGCTGCTGTAGGAGGTAAGACCTTGATGTAGGCTCCACACAAAATAATGTATACAGTTCAGTCTCCTCGTAAGGAGCTGCTCCTTTGTCAGGAAAGACAAACTGCCTATTCAAAAGTTACTCAGCAGAAGGATTTGACCAATATTCCCTGTAGGAATATTCACTTGTTATGAAGCAGGATTTCTCCAGTCCTAAGTTTGATGTTGGTTTTGTTCTTCCATCAGCTGCTCGACAAGAGGCCAAATGAACAGTAAAGGTCCAGATTGATCCTACCTGTAGGAGAGCTGCTGGTTTGCTAAGACCAGAGTTGCTGTGCTTAAGCACCAGAGCACAATGCATAGCAGCTGACGTAGCAGCCGTTGCAGTCCCATCCTGTTTGGCAGTGGCATGAGTGCATCTGACATCTCGTAGTGATTTCCAGTGCTGACTTCCAATTAAAGACAGATCTTACGTTACAGAATCTGCTTTTGTGAAACAGCAGCCTCTTGGATGTTGAGATGGTGAGAGAGAAACAAATGGGTATGGTATCCCTAGATATATACTCCCCTCCTGGGTTTAAACTGTGTGTCACATAGCCAGATATTCTCAGCAGACATTTCTAGAGGGGAAGAAGATGAAAAGAAATGAACAAGCAAAATTCAGTTTTATGGAATGAAACAGTTGTCACAAAGCAAAGAAATGGGGATATATACGACTGGCCTTCTAGGAATGTATAATTACAATAAGGCTCCTAATTAGTTGCCTTTTGACAATACATCTTTTAATACCAATTTGTAAGTGGCTGAGAAGGAAGGTTTACATTTTGCTTCTGTTTTGTAACCTCGGGACAAAATCAAGAAATGATGAGCATACGCCCTGATTTGGGGTAAAAAAACCAAGGTCCTTCTGCAATCTATTAACATTTATTTATACTGAATGTACGCTCTGTGGTGCTATATATCCACGTAATGAAAAGGATCACCATCATGGGATATGCCTTCTGTGCTTGGCATCTTCTTGCTCTTCTCTCCGTGTCCAATTGTAGCCACTCCTGGAGACATTAGATGTCCATTGAGTCTAATCTTCTCTGACCAAGGATGATTGCATTGATGGGTTTGTATTTAGGGGGTTTGGCTTTGCGTGTATAGGTACCCTGACATCATAGGCAACATACAGCTACACCTGTATACCTTGGGATAGAAAGGGAGATGGAAAGTCATCTTCTTGGCTCCTTCTGCCATGCCCTTCTTCCCTCATTTGATCTTAGGCTACTAACAAGCAAGCTGTACCTTGTGAAATCTTTCCCTTGATGTCATTTGAGTTACCTTTGCCCTTCTCCCAGGGTATATGTGTGCTTGTGCTGTCTATTCATTAAGGCCCAGCAACCGTGGCATTGGTTTGGTGCTGTGGGTGATGTTGAGGTACGTTTAGGCTCCAAGGCCCACATTTTTCTTTTGCATGAGGGTCACAGGGATGCTTTGGAAATTGTTCACCCACTTGAGCTGCGTTTGGAAGCGGAATCAGGCAGGGGAAGAGAAGAAAACCACTGAAGAGGATGTCTTCTTTTATCTTGGGAAGCAAGGACAGGGCCTTCTGTGAGGTAGCATCCTTTAATAGGTGATGAGTTCTTCAAGAATAGGATAAATCTCATGTGACTTTGGGCACCTAAATGGGGATAATACTTGCTGTAGTTCCTTCTGTGTTGGGTGGGGAGAGAAACCAGAGAGTGTCTGGGCTCCTGACTTGGCTGCATGTTAAGTTCTTCAAGTGAGGTGGGATGAAACTAGGTCAGAACTTTCCTATCTCCCCTTGAAATGGATCAAAACTAGAGATAGGTCAATTCAGGTTAGACATGAGGAAGAATTTCGTCCCTGTGAGGGTGGTGAGACACTGGCACAGGTTGCCCAGAGAGGTGGTGGAAGCCCCATCCTTGGAAGTGTTGAAGCCCAGGCTGGATGGGGCTGTGAGCAACCTGCTCTAGTGGGAGGGGTCCCTGCCCCTGGGACAGGATGGAACTGGATGATCCCTTCCAACCCTGACAGTTCTGTGATTCTATGAAAGTCCCCACTTGATCAGAAGCACCAGGGCTCAGGTAAAACCTGTCACACCATCAACTCCAAAGCACACCTACCTCATGACTTGTTCATTCCAAAGGTCCTCTGTCAGGGATAACCCTCCTCTTGCTGGTCGTTGAGAGGCTTTGCTTGACACTGCCCTTTCTTCTACGCTGGAGCTTCATTGGACCACAAAGTCAC
The DNA here is from genome assembly GCA_025345505.1 of Todiramphus chloris collaris. Lineage (NCBI taxonomy): Eukaryota > Metazoa > Chordata > Aves > Coraciiformes > Alcedinidae > Todiramphus > Todiramphus chloris. The sequence goes on along the minus strand of JANVCC010000059.1, from coordinate 8,847,826 downwards.
TGGGGCAGGTGCCAAACCTACCTAGACTATGAAGCTCAGACTAAATGCAGAGACACGGGCCAATCCCTGTCCTGTGTGCCTGCCTTCCCACTGTTCCCACTCGCCTGCCCAGCTTTTTCCAGTTGGCATCTCTGTCTCAAGAGACCTTGTTGCTTTAACAGCTGTTTTGTTTCATTTAAACACCTACCTCAGCTCCTGTCCAAAAGGCAAACATTTCATTAGCACCTCATCTCCTTGGCTTCAGCCCACAGCACTCAGCCATAATGAAGTGCTGCACTCAGAAACAGAATGTGGAGAAACTTGATTAATGCACCCAGACGGGCGAGGGGAGTGACCCTCTGGGAAAAGCTGCGGACTAAATTCCTCTCGGGTGGAAAGCCAATGACGACACTCCACCAGCTCTCTTCAGACACAGGCTAAGGACCTGACCTAAAGTCCTTTGAAAACTTTCTGGAGCTTCTTCATCATGCCCAAGATCCAAAACTATGTGAAGGTTACAGGTTAGTCCCTTCAAGAGGATGGATGAGCACCAGTGTCTACTGGGAGGGGACTGTACGTTGGGCCTTACTGGTGTTCTCTCTCAAATGTTGCATGCACGTGTGTGCACACATTTGAAAAAAAATAAAATAACAGCATAACATGAAATAATATAATGATAGAATCATAAAAATATCAATATATAATAAAATAATATCATCATATAATGATAGAATCATAAAAATTAATAATATACTATAACATAATATAATGATGAAACAGTAAAAACTAATAACTTGCTATATAATAAAATAATAACATAATACAATATAATGGGAAACTAAAATAATAAAAGCAATAATATATAATACAATAATACCATATAGAGATAAATTAAAATAATCCCAATAATAATATATAAGAAAATAAAATAATAACATCATACAATATAATGAGAAACTAAAATAGTAAAAAGAATAACATAGAATAAAATAAAGTATGTCTTAGATGAATTTTTTTTTCTCAGGGAAAAAAGGCTTTGCAGATGTTTCACCTTAACAGAAATATTTCAGCATCTGTTTCATGTTCTGACAAATAGGCATTACCTTTCCACCCAGAGCCAGGAGCTGGATTTGCTGCACAGACTCTATCCACCATTCAGATATCGAGAAAAAATATCCAGGGTGAATTTTTAGCACGTAGTTCGCATGATAACACTGAAAAAGGGGAGGAAAATCCTCATTTTCTGCTTTCCATGCGTAAAGATCTTTGCAAGAACATACCACTTTGTGTAGAACCTGCAGAGCAAAATAGTCAGGCTCTTTGGTCACTGCCTCCTTTTTGCCCGTGAGGAGATAAGGTACCAAAGTAAGCTACAGAATTTTATTAAAAGCTTCAGATTTTAAAACTCTGAAAAAGCCAGACTGGGGATTTTTAGTATTTCTCCTTGACTATTAAAGTCAAGAAAGTCTGAAGTGAACTTCAGTCTGCCAGCTTTCTGTGTGCACATATTAAATGTGTTAAAGATGATTTTTAGACTATTTAAGAAAATCAGTTTAATAAAGTTTAAGGAATCAATTTATGGCTAATAAATTCCCCTTAATAGCAAATGAAAAAGAGATTCCAGTCCTGGATTGGAGAGGCATGACAGCAAAAAGAGGACAAGATTTTCAGCCGTTTCCATTTGCTTCAGAAACGTGGGTTGCACTGTGCTTTGGGAAACCAGGAGCTGAGGCTTAGGAGATATGTTGCCTATTAATCAAGGGACCAGGGCAGCAGCTGCCAGGGAGGGGAAGATCTGTTTAAGGTACAAGAGAGGTTTGGAACAAGAGAAAATGAGTTCATTGATCGTGAGGAAATGTAGGTTGGACAGTAGGAGCTTTGTGCTGTCAGAGGACCCCGATTCTGGCTCAGTCTTCCCAAAGGAACCGTGGTGCTGTGAAAAATCTTCCAGCCTCAAGGGCATTTAGGATGAAGATGCACATAGCAGTGTCTCAGGGGAATGTCTTTCCTGGGATTAAAAGCATCAGCAGTGGCAGGTCCACCTGTCTTTGCTTCTCCTTGAACCTTGTTTGAATTTTTTTTTGAACCTTGGGAAGTTTTTTGGAAGGTCACCTGAACATCGCGATAAAATCCAGTTCTGGCTTGGTTTTGTTCTCCCATTGCACACTTGTACCTGACCGTGACTGGTGAGTGGGTCAGGATGCCCCGCGCTCGGTGCCACGTGTCGCTCCTGTGGGCTCTGGTGGAGAAGGGGCCACGACATCTTCTGCTCACACGTCACGTGGTACAGGTGGGTTTAGAAACACTGTCAGGTGTCAGTGCTGAAATACTTCTGTCCAACTGAGCCCATGGGGCTTCCTTTACTCTTGCAACAAGTTGTCTTGAGACTGTCCTTGTCCTGCAGAACAGAGCTCGGGTTCCATGCCTATGCATTCAGCATACAGAAAACTATTAGGAGTGGCAGCTTGATCTCAAAGGGAAGGTTGGTTCCTGCAGTCAGCATTAGCTGCCAGTGCAGCCCAGTCAGGCCTGCCTGCTGGCCAGACACTAGCCAGCAGAAGAAAGCACCATCAAAGTACCTTTTCTTTCCTTTTTCTCTCTTCTCTCTTTTTTTTCTTTCTTTTTCCTCTGTACAGTCAGCTCTACTGACTGGAACAACCGGCATCGTTACAGAAATTAGCTGGCAGGTAGTTGAGTCAGCTCTGGTTAGGAACTAAGCAGGGGGTTGAAGTTGAGCAGAGCCTCCAGGTTGGGTAGGCTGCAGTTTCACAGTCATGAGGCCAGCACAGTTTCATGTGCTCCTGGATGTGCATCCAGATTAACCTGTGGGAAGTTCTCCACGGGAGAGCTCTTTGTACAAGGCAACCCAGGGCAGAAGGTGCACTGCAGGAGGGACTGGGTTGTTGCCACGGGGCTGACTCCTTCCCAAATGGAGTCATTTGAAATGCAGTGTCTTAATGTCTACAGGCACCTGCTGCTTCTCCGGGAGAAGTGGCAGAACTCAGCTCTCTCTAGGTCCTCATGACTGCCTGCCAGAGGTTGGGAGGTGGGAACTGCTCTCAGGAGCATAGCCCTGGCCGCTACTGAATCCCTTCCGTGGGTGTCCCAGTCCTGCTCTTGAATTCTGGTGCTGCAGGAAACAGCGCCCAGCTTCACAGATGGGGTTTGAAGTTATCACCCTGCATGTTGCCTTAATGATTTCCTCATCTCCCCTCTGTCCCCTTCCCTCCGATTCCCCTCCAAGGGCTGCTGATCACGGAAGCAGAAAAGCTCTCTTCCCAACCTGCATTTAGAATAAAATCAGCATTTCTCCCCTCTCCCATCTGACGGGCTCGATGGTATTCCACTGCAGGCTGCCCCGGCTGGGGAGGGAAATGAGATGCTCTCCTCTCCCTGTGAACGGATGTGTGTGGAGGATGGGACCGAGCACATGTCAGAGGTCTCAGTGGTGCTCTGGGTCCACGGGAGCCCTTTCTCACTCCAGCCCTCTGCCTTTGCAGGCCATGGTGGAGACGGTGAACAACCTCCTGCAGCCACAGGCTCTGAATGCGTGGAGGGACCTGAATGCCAGCGAGCAGCAGCGCGCGGCCACCAAGCTGCTCGACACCGTGGAGGACAGTGCCTTCGTGCTGGCTGACAACCTGCTGAAGACTGACATTGTCCGGGAAAACACTGACAACATCCGTAAGGGACAGATCCCATCCCTCCTCAGAGCAGCCGGTGGGAGAATAACAGGCTGGGAAACCTGGCTCTGCTCTGGGCCCCTGGATAACCGGGGAGCAGTTTGTTAGATAAAGTCTCGGCCCTTTGTCTGAAGGCCTTAAAAGTCTCTCCAGAAGAGTTTAGAGGAATAAGGCAGCTCTCTACCCATGAACTCCCATGGCAAATGAGCACCTAACCTGCCTTTATTACTCCTGGCTTTGAGGGCAAAGCGTGCAGTGGAGCAGTGAGAGCAGTGCTTCGCGGGGAGACTGTTCATCATAATGCAATTGTGTTTCACTGCATACAAATTTATGTCTTTATTCGGATGATTGTTGATTTTAATTAAAAAACAAGCATGATGGAAAGCACCAGCACTCCCACTGTGCATATATAAAATGAGAACAACTCTTCTTTGTATTTCTCTGAATACAGATCCTGAGCACTGATAACATTTATAGAAAGTACCGATCGCCAGTGGCAAAGAACTAGCATTTTCAGATTTTCATTTTAACCATTGTCCTTAATATCCTGAGGTTCTTGTTTACAAGAACTGCTTGTCTTTTGTCTTCCACAGAGAGCAGAATTTATTTGCCCTTTTTTTTTTTCTTTTTTTAATTAAATTTAAACTTCTTCAGGGCAGAGATTTAAAAAGAAACAGGAGCCCAAACAGAGTCTAGCAAGAAACATTGTAAGTCGATTCCTCCGCTCTGGAATGGTCTGGAACACCATCCCCTAGCTTTGAAGTATTGGGTCAATTATTTCGGCCGAGATTTTTCTCAGTGTTGGTCTCTTCTGCAAACAGAGCTGGAGGTTGCGAGACTCAGCACAGATGGGAACCTGGAAGACCTGAAGTTTCCCCAGAACACGGGCCACGGCAGTGCCATTCAGCTCTCAGCAAACACCTTGAAACAGAACGGTCGGAACGGTAAGTCCGGCACAGCCAGCGCTGCTGGCCTCAGGAAGCAGCCGTGCTTTAGGCTTCCCCTTGTGTTTAACCGGGCGCAAGAATAGTATTAATTGCTCTGTTAAGATCTAAATTAACGGCAACGTCGGTTGCTCATGGCCTTGACTGCAAGCTCAGTTGGCTGGCTGGGGCTGTGTTACACTGCTGAGTGACTCGCAGCCTTCAGAAGCGTTCCATGCTGGTAAAAATGCATCAGATTCTTCAGCGCTGCGGCTGTTGGGGCACAGCGCTGAGGCCAGAGAAGTGCTTTTAACTGCTGTTATCTGCAGTAGGAGGCTTCAGATGGGATAAGAGGCTTGTTTGAGGAAACTGCTTCACAGTGGGGCACTCTGTCTGAAAAGGGAGAGGGAAGAAACAATAGGAGCAAATATTAATAAAAAGCCAACATGGCAGAAAAGCTTGATTAACTGTTATGAGTCTAAATCTTCAGTGCCTTCCTCTCTGAAGCTTATGAACCGCCTGATACAGCATAAATTAAAGATGATGTTCTACGTGAATGGTCTTCATGCTGCCAAGCCATTTATTTCCAGACCAGGAATTCGAGCAGGCAGAGTTTATTGATCTCTGCACCTCTGCTGTCAACCAACTTCAAACTCTCAGGCTTTCTAGTGATGGGCCTAACATGCTCCTCTTTCTGAGTACCTTCAAAATTTACCCTGTGTGCAGGAGCCAGGCACTTGGTACAGACTTTGATCACCCCAGGCGAAGATGGTGTGAGAGGGCAGTGTCACAGCCAGACCAAATGTATTGAAACTGCCACAAAAAGTCTGACAGCTCTTGACAGGAAGGTTTGGTCTGGTGGTTCAGAAAGAAAGTTTTGCCTTTGGCTTCCATGATGGGGTTTGGTACCATTGCACGTAGGATTTGAAGGTAAGTATTTCTTTTAGACAGTATAAAACCCAAGATGCATAGCAAAAACTCCAGTGGGGCTGGAGTTTCACTCCACTGACAGGCTTTGGAGATTTGTAGCGAAAAAGAAATTGTGCTGGCAGCAAGGAAGGGGATGTCTGTATTTCTAAGGATGGAATCACTGACGTTCTGGACAAATCAGGAGAGCTCCATCAATTTGCTCAAGCTTGGCACCCATCCAGAGGTCACCGAAGAGCTAGAAATAAAATTATTGCAGAAGGATTTAGGTTGGGAGGGACCTTTGAAGTCATCAGTGTTTCACCTTCCTCGGAAGCTGAAGTGATTCCTGTAGATCCAATAAAAATACATCCCCACCACTAATAGGTATAAAGGCAAACTGATCACATTCAATTCTTACGTACAGCCTTGGGAAATAATGTGCAGAACAAGGCAAACTGGACAGTTTCAGTTAAAAGCTCTTGGCTGGCAGCCTGAGTTTGCTACAGGCTCCGTCATGGTGGGTTTGGGGTTTTTTTGGTGGAAGAGGGAATATCTGATCAGCAAATTCAGAAAATAAATGTGTTTTTAAATGAAATTTTGGCAATTTTGTTTTATCCTTCGTGTGGGATTGGCGTTGTGTTGGAAAAGTTTGTATTCCTTCTCCCAGATTTGTCTCCACACTTTTCTGAGCTAGTCTTGATTTATTAATGGGCTAAGTTATAGTTTGATACTGCATCTGCGACAGGCCGGAACCAGAGATGTTTCCCAAGCACAGCCTGGAGAATAAAGTGTTATGTCAGGTGGGAAATGGGCCACCTGGCCTCCTTTCTCTGAAGCCAGTTACACCCACTGACACCAAAAATAAGCCCACCTTCTCTGTCTGTCTGCCACCAATCTGTTTGCTTGCAAAAGTTTGTTTCGAGAGAGGCAGCTCTGCCCTTCTTATCTGCTTCTTGCACCTCGTGGTGCTCGTTTGGATTGGCAGGAGGAGGTGAGTTTTCATATGCCACATCTTGAGCCTTTCTGTTTTTCTCAGAGAAGTTTTACAGTTGCTTCAGAGGAGAGATTTGTCATCTGAAAAAAAAAAAAAAAACAACCCAAAAAACAACAAACCAAACGTGCACTGACCTGGAGACCTAACCTCTCACTGCTTTTCTAGGTGAAATCAGGGTGGCTTTTGTGCTGTACAACAACCTGGGCACCTATCTCTCCACGGAGAACGCCAGCATGAAGTTGGGAACAGAAGCAATGTCGACTAATCACTCTGTCATCGTCAACTCCCCCGTCATCACGGCAGCAATAAACAAAGAGTTCAGCAATAAGGTTTACCTGGCTGATCCCGTGGTGTTTACTGTCAAGCACATCAAGGTGAGTGAGTTTGAAAAGCATTTCTTCTTTTTTTTTTATTTGTTTGGGGTGGTTTTTTTGTTTGTTTTCTTCAATTTCTAAACCTAAGTGATGCAAAAGTTGGCTGATGTGCGGCCCCCAGCAGCACTTGATGAGATTTTCAATTACACATTTATTCCTTCGCACTTTGTGTTATTTATGGAGAACTTCTCTTTTACAGTGCATTAATAAAAGTGGAGAAAGAGTCTCCTTTGAGCTCCTACCCATTGCTTAGTTGCTGACACACGTCATTCTGTAATTAAAAACTACCAATATATTAGAAGAGACCATAATATTATTTTATCATAGTGGCAGGGGATATTAGAGGGAAGTGGAATTGCAGTGAAGGAGGACAGCTAGTCCTCCTGTTAGCCAAGCACAGTCATTGCAAAAGTTGATTGCTTAAAGCAATTAATTTCTCTGCTCTGCAATGCAAATGAAGCAATCTGGTTTTGAGGAGCTGGATTTAGTCTATGGCTGAAATTAATCAAGAACAAAGAACTAAGTTTGCATTAGCAAAGAGAGCAGCAACAGCAATCTAACTTTCTTTGGTATTGGCAAGTAACGCTCGGTGTGTAAACCACTGCTGATTGTTTACCCAAAATTAAAGGGTGACAGTTACAAAGTGCCTCTTGGGAATAAAAAAAAATGCATTTAGAAATCTCTGAAACCCTATCATTTTTATTGCATTTATTCATTTCTTCCCTGCAGCAGTCAGAAGAAAATTTCAATCCAAACTGTTCATTCTGGAGCTACACAAAGCGGACGATGACAGGGTATTGGTCCACCCAGGGATGTCGCCTCCTGACCACTAACAAGACACACACCACGTGCTCCTGCAATCACCTAACCAACTTTGCAGTCCTGATGGCACACGTGGAAGTTAAGGTGGGTGGTTCAGATTCCAAGGCTGCCGATGCGCTAGGCGGAAAAAGCGGCCCGTGTAACATCTTCGTGTTACTGCAGACAGAGCTGAGCAGGGAAATTGCTGTGTGGTGATAGAAACTCACGGTAGAAACCATCTGGAGTAAATCTTCCTTTTGCTGCATGGTAAAACAGGAGACAGTCACATGAGTGCAAAGCCCGTCTTGAGCTCCTAACATGGGCAGCTCTGAGCTGAGGATGATGAGTGATCAGAATTAGCTGTTGATACACCCTTTGCTTACCGGTGCAAAACAACTCCTGTCTGAGTCCTTGCTCATGATGTCCTCCTCACCGTGCCACCAGGGAGTAGCAAGCACCCTGGGTGGTGGGACAGAGGGATGCAGAGCCTGCCTGATGGGTGCAAGTTGTGTGTCCTCTTTGCAGCAGCTGCAGGTACACTGACACACATTGTGTGATGTGCTTGTGTGGAGCTAGAAATGTTTTCCAGACTCCACACGGGGGAAAAAGAACCATTCTCAGCACCTCGCTACGTGACAGTGAGCTGCATGTACAAGGGAAGCTCCTTATTCCATCCTGCATAGACCGTACATCTACCCAAGGCCAGTACATGACCGGCGAGTTCCCTTGCCTGCATTTAGGTCCATGGTGTAATTCTGGCTTCCCACATGACTATCCCCACTGGAGCTAAAGAAGTTACTCCTGAAAGTAGATATTCCTCATGGTAGCAGTGGCTTGAGGAGTAAAGTGCACATTTGGGATTTTATTCAAGAATGGGAGCACGGCTGAGATGGTCCTTCATTTCCTGAGCTGTCTTGACTGTCTTTGATTGAGAGCAGTCTTGGCTGCTGTAGAAAGAGAAGTAGGTCCTGATGCCCAGTGGTCGTCTCTGTTGCAGCATATCCATTTCATGTGCCAGGCACTGCAGCAGAATCCATGGCTCTGAGATAGATACAGAGCTGGCACCTTCCGTGCAGGCAGAACATTGCAGACCCACTTCCATGGCTTCATAAGCACAAAGGCTATTATGGTTTTAGAGACTTTTTCTCAAACAGTCTTCCAGTGTCACTCCTTTGTATATTTTGGTTTCCCTTGATAATCTCAAGTGGAATGTGAAGAGTTGCAATGAAAATATGTATTAAAGCACCATCATGCATGACCAAAGCTCTTCAAAAACAGAAACGGGAGCCTGGCAGCACATTTGCCACAACAGCTGGGTCCAGCTGAGAGGGGCAGGATATATCTGCTGCTTCTGCAGGATGACACATCCGTTGTATTCTGCAGGAGCCACTGCTGGTCCAGGAGACATGCCATTATCCTGGGAGGTGTCTGAAGAAATGGCCTGCTCAGAGCAGAGGTTTTCTGTGCTCTGCAGTCCATGGCTGGTTTTCCCAGTTTCCTACAACGGCTTGGTTTTGCAAAAGAAAAAAAAACTGTGTTTTGCTTGTTATCACCTGTCTGGAGTTAACAGATATACCCAAGTCACTGGAGTCAGAGGTTGCACCTGGGAGATGCAGATAGCTTTCCACTCCACTGCAGGAATGAGGGCAGTCCCTCCTGTGTGGTGCAGATAGAGAGGTTAGCACCACACCAGCCTCTTCCTGAACTGCGAGCAGGTGAGCCTTGTCTGCCCAGCGTTTCACCCAGACCTCATTAGCCTGCTAGTGCTGGCCTTATCTCCATCTTGCAGAAAGAGAGGGTCAGACCCTTGCTTGGCCCTACGCACCCAACAGCTTGTAAAGAGCTACAGCTGGAAGTTTCCAGTTGGGAGTGCCAGGCCAGTGTGCTATTAGCTGATGGGTGTTTCTAGGTGTTAGCAAGAGGCTTCGAGACTTTCAGGTCATGTTTTATCATTTGGCTGCAGCCAGAGTATCATTGCTGTGAGAGCCAACTTGGCTCCACTTTGTTGACTCTAATGCAACCGGAGAGCGTCCTGGCGTGTCCGCGTTAGCAAGCATCCCGCTGGGAGGGTGAAGGCAGGTATGTATCCTGCAAACATCTGCAGCTCTTCCCTCCAGCTGCTCATCACCTGGCTCTTCTTGGCAGCACCACCCCATTCCAGTCTGCTGGTGGAGCTGGCCATGCAGCTCATGGTAAATCTGGGAGGTGGCACGTGTGACATTCCTTATGCTGTTGCAGTGAGTTGATTTTAAAGTCTTGGCAGCAGAATACCCGCTGGTTTGGAAAGGTGGGGAGTTTAAAATAAACAGGGGGTTGTTGCCATTCATTTTCTTGCACCCATCTCTCGTAGGTGTGCTTTTGAGGCATTTTGTTGTCTCGTGTCTTGTACAAAAAGACATTCTTTGCCTCAAAGAGCTTTTAGTCTTCTTGGAGGTGGAACAATGCTTGAGGAAAGGATGTTGGGTGCTTGTGCAGGACCTCCTACAGCAGTGTTGTGACCAGTGACTAGGATCCCTAAAGAGGACTGTCCTTCACACGATAATTAATAATATTCTAGGAGTTCTGCAACAAAAACAGTTTCCTCTGTAATGGACATTTTAGTTTACTGACTTAAGTTTGTCAGACTTTTGGCTCCATAGGAGCATCCTTTGGTGTAATCACAGAATGGTAGAGGTTGGAAGGGACCTCCAAAGTTGAAGTCCAACCTCCCTGCCAGAGCAGGGCCAAACTAGAGCAGATCACTCAGAAATGCATCCAGACAGGGCTGGAAAGGCTCCAGAGAAGGAGACTCCACAGCCTTTCTGGGGAGTCTGTTCCAGTGTTCTACAACCCTTACAGGAAAGAAGTTCTTCCTCGTGTTGAGGTGGAACTTCCTGTGCTCAAGCTTGAATCCATTGTCCCTCATCCTATCACACAAGTGCCAAGAGGTTGTCCCTGCCTTCTTGATGCCCAGCCCTCAGGTATTTACAGACATCAATGAGATCCCCTCTCAGGCTTCTCCTCTCCAGACTAAAGAGTCCCAGACCTCTCAGCCTCTCCTCATAAGGCAGCTCTTCCAGCCCCTTGATGAGTACCCACAGCACCCCACCTAATGAGACCAAACATCGTGGGGAGCGGACATCGGCGTCCTGCTCCTTAATCAAAAGCCAGCTCCAATTTGACAAGTGTCACTCCTGGTCGTGAGCACCCTCCCTCCCTGGTAGCACGACCAAAGAGCGCGTTCTCCAGAGGAGACCTTGGTGGCTGCTCCGTGAGTTACAGGCTGGGATTTAATTATTAGCAGAGCACACGAGGCAAGGCGGAGCTGGAAGGCAGCACCGCTGAGGAGGTGATTGATGGCCGCCCGGCTCTCTCGCGTGAAGCGGCAATACGTCTTTGTCTGAAGGGCTGACCACGGTGGCAGGGATTTATTGGTGCGCTTCAGGAGTGGAAGTTGCTGGGGTCAGTTCCAGTCTTAACAGGACACCACAGAATTAAGAGGAGGAGGTTTTAATTTGAAGGCGCTTTCTGCCTTTCAAAATTACTTGGACCCAGAGTTTCTTATTCATATATTTCAGTCGGGTAGGTAACAGTCCCCAAGACCAAGATCCTGCTGGGCACATAGGCTCAATGCATAGCTGCTGGGAAAAGTGATGGACCCCCACCCACAGGTACCCCTCAGCTGCTGTCAGAGCCCCAGCTCGCATGGGGAGGGGACAGCAGGACCACAGTGACCTGTGAGGTGGACCTCGCTGATGCTGGTTTATACAGTTGATGTATATCCCTTCTGGCAAGGGATGACCTTACGGACCTGCAGCGTTTATTGCCCTTTAGGACAATTTACCAGGAAAAATGAGACCCTCTCTTCAGAGGGAGGTTTTAAGACTTGGTAACAAATCACTCTTTTCTTCAGCTAAGAAGTTCATTAGGCCTGTGTTGTGGGAAAATTGTTAGAGTAACATAAGATATTTTGTTAAATTATGAGATATATTTAACGTGGATGAGATCTATTGTTTGAATCAGTAGGATATTTGTTATGACCCTTAAATGCTATAAAAACATGGTGGTTTCCCATGCCATGGGACAAAGCCAATAGTTAAATAAGCCATTCTACCTATGTAATTGCTGCAGAATTATTCAAAATTTACAAGCTGTTTTTCCTACAAGCCTGTGCTTTGTATCATATTAATTATGGCAAATGCATCTTAAATGTACCATGGGAAAAATTTGCAGCCAGAAAACATGTTCAGAGCTGGTGGGAAAATGCAATTAAAAAACCCACCCAAAACAGAATAAGCAAAGGTACCTCTGGATAGATAAATGTTGTTTATCAGTATGTAGTGAATGCCAGAGCTTTCTCTTCTCTTAAAAATAAAGAAAGAAATAAAACAAGAGAGAAAGGAAGATAAAAAAAAGAAAGGTGTTTTTAACTGTAGCAATTAATCAGAAGCTTTCAGATGTTATTCTATACCACAAACACGTTGCACCATGCTAATTATTCGGGGAATGGAAGCGTAAGGCAAGCTCAGGAGAGAAAGGAATAAAAATATATGAAGTCTAAATGGAAGGCAGTGGTCCGTTGCCTAAAGCAGTACAGCCATTTCAGATATAAAGAGCAAGCTGAGGTTCCTGCAGTGCTGTCTGATCCATACATTAGCGCTTCTGAGATTGAACAGCGGTGACTGAAAGCAGAAGTGGGTGCGGAATTGCAAAAACACCCTAACTGCACAACTGAATTCCTGAAACCGCTGTGCAGGTTTTGCAGGACAAAGCACTTGGTACCATCAAAGGGGTTAATTCCTCACCAAAAAAAAAAAAAGAGATTATTGAAAAGTAACTTATTTTAATACGTTAGTAAGTAAAAACTGTGTTAATTAAGCAGAAGAGTTAATAAATGTGCTTGTCTTCAGTGAGATTTTATAATTCAAAATGCAGCAGTACCTGAGCTCGTGTTAGGAACAGAAATCTGTGTCTTCAGTGAACTCCAAGAATAAGGAGTTGTAAACAGCACATTTGGTGGTATCTTAGGTCAAATATATACAAATACATTTAATATATACGTATACTATACACAAATATACTTAATGTATATTCAGTCAAGTAACCTGTGCCTGTGGGGTCAACTCACAGTTGTACCTGTAGCAGTCTTGGAGCTTTTTGTCTAAGTGGGCAATAAGTCACTCCAGGGAGTGCCTTGTGTTCCTCACCACCAGTCTGACACACATTGGTGTGGGTTGAGCCCTACTTGTCTTGCTGTTGTTTCTAGTTCTGCCAGCTTGGACGTCTCGTGGGTCCTTCTCTGTGCAGTCCCCGAAGCATTGACACAGATCTCCTCAGGTAGACACTTTTTGGTGTCCAACCTGAAACCATCTAGAGCCTGGCTTCAGAAAGGTGTGATCTGAGCCCTTGAATTTGCAGTTTCTCAGCTCAGCACTTAGAAGTGTCAGAAATCTGAGCACATAGCTACAGCTTTCTTTCCCCCAGTCCAAGGAGTACACGTTTGTTTAGCATCACCCTTTGTAACTCTGTGATCTGGGTCAGTTGTGCAGGAAGGAGCCGTGCCACAGAGTGTGGGGACAGTGTCACCCCGTGGGGTTTCCTGATCCTCTGCCCTAAAATGTGCAATTCAAGTAGCTCCCCTTACTAAGCACTAAGCCTGCCCTGTTTCTTGTTCCCCTTTTTCTTTCTGGCTGAAAGCAGGGTGGACTCAAGGAGCAGAGTGAAGGTAGTGCCCGTGGCGTTGTGGAGCCATGGCCTAGCTGTCTCCTGGCACCAGGCTGGGTAAGACCATCAGTGCCACAGCAGAAGCTGATGATGTTGTGACCAGATTAATTTTTTTCTGGGAACTCAAATTAACAAGCCATCAGCTTGGCTAGGTCCATGTCTACACTGGCTTTGGCTCAGCTGCCATCGCTCCTTTCTCATGTTGGAGATGCCTCAAGAGTAAGCAGAGCTGTGCTGCTTTATGAAATCCAGCCAGCATGGAGGACAGGACCATGGAGACAGTAATTATCACAACTGAATGTCACCTCAGCTGCATCTCAGGTGCGGTGGTGTTGCTGAGTACACTGGAAAGGCTGGGCTCTTGCCCCAGGCCGTGTCCACAGCGGCAAGGCGAGGTCTGCACCCCTTCGACCTGCCCACCTGCCCTTGCATTGCCATATCCTGGCCATAGGGGTTTCTCACTGCCTGCAGCTTCTGACACAGGAAGGCTGTTGCATTCTGGGGAGAAGTCTGGGGGAAAGGGTTCTGCTAGGAGGCCTTCATCTTGCCAAGGACGGCAGAGGAGGATGAAGATGGTATGTGTGTCTCGTGCAGAATACGAAGGCAACTTTGAGGACTAAGGCAAGGAGAGGAAAGGTGGCTAAACCACCTTCCAGCCGTGCTTGGGGATCTGAAGTTTATTTTAAATGGCCATAATCAGAAGACAGTGATGTTGCTCAGGGACTTCGGGTGAGGATTGAGCTCTCTCTGTTCCTAGGTTGGGACCTGGTGGTGCCCATGACAGCGTTGCCTTTGCAGAGCACAGGGGGGATATGCACTGGGTCTGTGGGTGCTGTGTCCCCTCTGGAGCAGAGCTGTCTGCCTCCCTGGGTGCATCCTTGGGGAAGAGGGAGAGGATGGGTGGTAAAGCAGTGGGATTGCCCCAACACATATTCCTCTTGGCCACAGTGGGGGGAAGTTCCCTCAAAACCTGCGCAGCCCTTGCAGGTGATGTCAACAACTGGTCTAGACTTGCTGTGGGAGCCCTTAGGGTCTCCTTCTGGTCCCTGTAGCCCAGTTGATGCTTTTGGCACAGCTACAAAACCATTTGCTTCTTCAACAGCCCTTTGTACTTGGCCACAAAGCTTTACAGCCAGGTCGTAGCAGTAATCCTCTCTCAGCACCATCAGTGGAGGAAGAAGGGCAGAGGGAGCCCGCAGATAGCCACAAATCTGAGGAGCAGCATCAGCAGTGCACAGGAGTTCAAACCTGTCCCACTTGGGTCTCTGCCCAGCCCAGCACGCTGCCAGCTCCCACCAGGCACCGAGCGGTCATAGCTGAGCTGGTTGATGACACTCTTTTTATTTACTGCTTGCTTATTCCTCCACCCCCAAACATATTGCTCTCTCCGTTCCTGGAGGGACAGATTAGGCAAAGGAATGTGTCCTTTGCTGCTGGCAGCTCGCTTTGGCTGCTGTTTTCTTCTACTGATGTTTTTAATAAGGGGGGAAATGGCTGCTCATCTCGGGGAGAGTCATTCTGTCATAAGCTGACATTCCCTGGGATTTGTTTTTACGAGCTTAACTCTGGTGTACAGGCTCTGCCAGAGTTACTCATTGATTTTCCCAGCCCGGATAATATCTGGGCTGCCTGCTTACCCTGCTCTGGTTGCTAACAGGGCTCCCATAACAACTCCTGCACAGGTTTCCATCAGCACTCTCCTCCTGCTGCTCTTGGCCCCGCTGGAGCAAGAGCAGGGCTTTATTCCAAATCCAGGGAAATCTTCCTTCACTGGGCTTTAGCTCAATAAGTCGTTCCTGTGCTCGAAATAATCTCATGTCAGTTTACTGGTAAAGTTAGCGTGGCTTAGTGGTTACCAGACCCAGTGGCTGGCACGCTGGGCCATGGACCGCTGACCTCGACAGCCACGTGGCATTTGGGCAAGGTGGTGTTTGATGGATGCTCCCAGGAAACTGTCCCGTGGAATGATGGTATCTGCTATGGGCTCTTCTGGTTGCTCAGGTCTTTGGGGAGATGATGAAGATGCAAGAGCTGATTGCTATTGATAGCCTGGTGGTTTCAGATGTCTGCTGCATGCCTTAGGGACCCTTGGGCTTGTGAGGTGCTGGCTGGATATCATTAGTGTGTGCATCAAAGCTATTTCATCCTCAGTGAGGGAGTGCTTGAACAGTGCTGGGCAGGGTAAAGAGAAGAGCTGCTCCTCTTGCACGTCTCTGCAGTTGAGCGACCAGGCTCAGAAACTGTGACCCAGGTACAAAATCACAGAATCACAGAATTTCTTAGATTGGAAAACACCTTTAAGACCATCCAGTCCAATCATTAACCTAACACTGAGAACACCTTGACTAAACCCTATCCCTCAGCACTCCATCTACATGACTCTTAAATCCCTCCAGGATTTAACTGGATCCACCAGTGCCCTGGACAAGCTGTTCCAGTGCCCAGTAGCCCTTTCAGTGAAGAAATTCCTCCTCACATCCAATCTGAACTTCTCTTGGTGCAACCTGAGGCCAATTTCCTCTTGTTCTATCGCTTGTCACTTGGAAGAACAGACTGACCCCCATCTTTCTACAACTTCCTTTCATCTTGGAGTGCTATTTATCCTACATAACCCCAGAATGCCATACATCAACTGTATAAACCAAGCTCATTGCTCCCTTATTTGTCAGGTAGCACTTGAGTGCTGGCAAGGATAATCTCATGGCATTGAGGAGCAATTCCCATGATTCCTTCTTTTCCCATATTATTCTGCTTTATTGCCTGTGGCCATGCAGTATTTTGCACAAAAGGCAAATTCCCTTTTTGTTGGATTTGCTGGTGCAGAAGCTGTGGATGTGGTGGCCTGGGGGCAGGTGGCACTGCCATGGGAAGAATGCCAGTGCTTGCCAACTCCTCCCTCAACCCCTCGGCTCTGCTGTGACACCTGAAACTGGGCATCCCAACCGGAACGCAGTGCACTCAGCCTTTGAAATCCAGCTCACCTCTTCCTCTTGGACTTTACTAGAAAAGCTACAAATTCATACTTTTTTCCCCTCAAGGTGTTTTTCAATTGCTCTCATTCCCCATTCATTGTTATTATTCCTTTTGGTTTGTTCTTTTGTGAGCTTTTTGAGTTTGGAGAGGGAGGTTGTAATTACAGAGAAGATGTTTTTATGGTTGCTGCCCAGCACTCCAGGGATGGGTGTTATGTGCATAAAATTGGTATTATCATTATGATTAATATTAAAAAGAAGAGTAGTAAGAGTGATAACGATAATAGGGCAATGAAGTCTGCATTTGTTGCTAAGCATGGTGAGCTCTGGTGGGCAAGTAGCCCCTCCCTGAGGAAGACCCTGAGCCCAGATGGCAGGATCCCACTTCGGGAGCAAGTCCACCCCTAAAGCCTGCACTGAGTCTTAAAGTCATGGACTCACAGAATGGTAGGGGTGTGAAGGGACCTCTGGAGACCATCGAGTCCAACCCCCCTGCCAGAGCAGGGGCACCCAGGGCAGCCCACACAGGAACAGATCCAGGGGGGGTTGGAAAGTCTCCAGAGAAGGAGACTCCACAACCTCCCTGGGCAGCCTGGGCCAGCCTCTGGCACCCTCACACCAAAGAAGTTTCTCCTCCTGGTGAGGTGGAACTTCCTGGGTTCCAGTTTGTGCCCATTGCCCCTCATCCTATCCCAGGGCACCACTGACAAGAGCCTGGCCCCTTCTCCTTGCCCCCCACCCTGCAGATCTTTGGAACCATTCCAAAGATCCCCTCTCAGGCTTCTCTTCTCCAGGCTGAACAGCCCCAGGGCTCTCAGCCTTTCCTCCCCAGAGAGATGTTCCAGTCCCTTCAGCATCCTCGCAGCCTCCCTTGGACTCTCTCCAGTATTTCCCTGTCCCTCTTGAACTGGGGAGCCCAGAACTGGACACAACACTCCAGATGTGGTCTCACCAGTGCAGAGTAGAGGGACAGGAGAACCTCCCTTGACCTGCTGCCCACACTCTTCTTTATGCCCCGCAGGAGCCCATTGGCCTTCCTGGCCACAAGGGCCCATTGCTGTCCCATGGAGAACTTATTGTCCACCAGGACCCCAAGGTCCCTCTCCGTGGAGCTGCTTTCCAGTGGGTGAAGTCTGCCTGTTTTTTTTCTCCTCGCATCCACCCGCATTTTCTGCCTCACCCTGCTGGCCCAATCTGAGAGCTCTTGGTCAGTTCAGCCTGGCAGGGCAGTCTAATCTGGTGAGCTGGCAGTGAGATGTTCTCCTGCCATTCTGAAGCAGCCTCAAGTGAATGAAGGAATGATTTGCAAGGTTTACATTAACATATTTCTGCAGTGGGTTAAGAGGGATGGATGAGCTGGAGGGACACTGAGATACGGCAACGCGTAGCTGCCAGGATAACAACATGTCCTTCATCTTCTCAGTTTTCTGGGTGCTGCTGGAGGAGCTCGCTAGAATAGGCATTTCTGTCATTATCCACAGTAAGCACACAATGATTTCTTGCTGCTCTGTTGAACTCGTGACACCTAGTTCCTTACATACTGGAAATACTCAGGAAGAGCTGCGAGAGCGTTTGGGGAATGGAGCCCTCATCTCTTCATCTCCAGGTCTCTCTGGAGAGAAAACTTCCAGCGTGGCAGAGATGGAGCAGAAAGTTGCTCCCCATCTTTCATTATCATTTGATGCCTATCACTCATGCTGATAAAGCCACAGAGCTGTAAGGTTTGAATTGTTTCTCACAAGTGCTGACATAGCAGAGTGTGTATGAGGAAAGGCCTGACATTTGATGTGGCTTTATCATTGGCAAGCAGGCAAAGAAGCTGGATAAATTAATCACTTTTCCCCTCCATCTGTCATAACCTTTTATCCCACGGTGAGGAAAAGGTTTCCAGTTTGTCCTGGCATTTGGAAGCCTGATGCTATTGTGTTTAACGCCCAAGCCATCAAAATGCCAGAAGTGGCCCTTACAACACAAGCTGGTGGACCACAAAGCTGGGTTTCAAGTCTCCCTGGTTCTTTTGAAAAGCCCTCAGAGAATTTCAGCCAATTTTTCCCTAAGCTCCTTGGCTCTAACCACTTAGCCTTGAGCAGCCATCTCCTGACTCACCAGGGATTTCTCACTTCATTCTGCTCAGTAATGACACCTCCAATTCCACCACGTCTGATGGAAACCTGGGGACTTCCAGCCCAAATCAGGAGTACCGCGGCGGGATACCCTCGGTGCCGGGGAGGGACGTGGCAGGGTCAGCCGGGCGGCAGTCCAGCGGCAGTTTATGGGCAGTGCCAAGATGTGCCCGTCCTGCCCCTCACAAAGCTTTGCTGCCGGGTTGCCAGCTTTGCCCGGCTGTGGCTGAAACCACCTGACAGGTTTTCCACAGGGAATCACTCGCTTTCCTGGCTCTCTTAAAAGCACTGTGCTTTTGCAAATTGCTATTAAAAGGGGTGTTTTTTCCAGGTAGTGTTCCGGGGATCAGTCTGACTTCCCAAGATTTTTCAAAATATAGCTCCAGGGTTTGAAAAAAGAAAAATCAAACTTTCTTTCTCCTTCCCCAGTGAAACCAGAAAAAAAAACAAAAAAACCCCATCTTTTAAGTGATCTCTTTCTGTCTAAAGCCTCCAAGCTCGTGTATCTCTGTGTACATTTAGAGAGGGTTGGGTTTTATTTTTCACTGTTGGTAACTGTTGGTAATGGAGCCGTGGCTGTAACCTCCACGATGTTGTTGGTGTGAAACATTTTTCCAGTCGAATCACAGTGTTCAGTGGTTCTGTAAATTGTGAGTCTGCTCCTTACCCTGGCTGAGAAAGATGGAGCTGCAGGTAAGGCAAGCTGTGGCATCCAGCAGTGTGCCCAGGTGGCCAAGAAGGCCAAGGGCATCCTGGCCTGGCTCAGCAATAGTGTGGCCAGCAGGAGCAGGGCAGGGATCGTGCCCCTGCCCTCGGCACTGGGGAGGCTGCAGCTTGAGCACTGGGCTCAGGTTTGGGCGCCGCAGGAGAAGAAAGACATTGAGGGGCTGGAGCGAGGGCAGAGAAGGGCAAGGGAGCTGCTGAGGGCTCTGGAGAGAATGTCTTGTGAGGAGCACTGAGGGAGCTGGGCTTGTTCAGCCTGGAGAAGAGGAGGCTGAGGGGAGACCTTCTTGCTCTCTGCAGCTGCCTGAAGGGAGGCTGGAGTGAGGTGGGGGTTGGTCTCTTCTCCCAGGTGACTGGTGTTAGCGTGAGAGGAAATGGGCTGAAGTTGCTCCAGGGGAGGTTTAGATTGGATATTAGGAAAAAGATTCCATACTGAGAGAGTGGTGAGGGCTTGGAACAGGCTGCCCAGGGAGGGGGTGGAATCACCATCGCTGGAGGGTCTCAAAAAGCATGTACATGTGGCACTTCACGGTTTAGCAGTCCTGATAATATTTAGTAGATGGTTGGACTTGATGATCTTGACCTTAATGATTCTAAGATTCTATGATCTCAGGAGTTTCAACAGCAGCACCATTGTTTCTAGGATATCTGGGGCTCTGAGTCCATGTGGGGCACCTTGAGCTTGCCAGAAACTTCGGAGTCCATGTTGCAGGTTGCAGCTTTCTTGATGTAGGATTCAAGTCCATTTAGTCTTTTTTTTGCTACTAGTCCCTTGCACCACAGCTTGATGAGTGGATACAGGTATTTGGGGCAGGTGTCCCTTACTCTGCATCCAGGATGTATATTAAAAGTCATGTTCCACCTCAACATGAGGAGAAACTTCTTTGGTGTGAGGGTGCCAGAGGCTGGCCCAGGCTGCCCAGGGAGGTCGTGGAGTCTCCTTCTCTGGAGACTTTCCAACCCCCCCTGGATCTGTTCCTGTGTGGGCTGCCCTGGGTGACCCTGCTCTGGCAGGGGGGTTGGACTCGATGGTCTCCAGAGGTCCCTTCCAACCCCTACCATTCTACAATTCTATAAGTCATGCAGCATGCACCTGATTATTTTATGTTTGTTTTGTCTCCAGCACAGCGATGCAGTCCATGACCTGCTCCTGGACTTTATCACGTGGGTTGGCATCCTGCTCTCTCTGGTCTGCCTCCTGATCTGCATCTTCACCTTCTGTTTCTTCCGTGGGCTTCAGAGCGACCGCAACACGATTCACAAGAACTTGTGCATCAGCCTTTTTGTGGCAGAACTCCTTTTCCTCATCGGCATCAACCGAACCGACCAACCGGTAAGAGGCAAAGCACTTTCTGTTGCCACCACAGGCTCTCATCGCGATGCTCATGAGTCGTTTGGCCATGCAGTGAGGTATTTTCCATGCTGCTTTAATTCCATACGTGAGTCCTCACAGGGTGGGGCCCCTGGTTGTTAAATGGGAGTCAAACGCTGATGCCCGCTGTGATTTCACAGGCTGCATGTGCATGGTTTGTAAAGAATGTGTTGCTAAGTAGGTTGTGAAAACAGTCTTATACTGTGTACATCTTTATATGTTTATTTGGTAGTATGCAGACCTACCTTTGTATCATTGAATATAATTTATATATAATGTATACATGCAGAGACGTGTCTATTTTTAAATGCTTCATGCCCATGTTCCAAGTGAAAAAAAGTTCTTCCTTTAGAGAAGGGAAGATAAGAACTCCCTCATTCATATTAACCCTCCTGGTAAGAGTAATCCTGACTGTTGCCTTAATTCACCATGGTACAAACACCTTGCCTTGCTCTTTTCAATCCGCACGCAGATTGCCTGTGCCGTCTTTGCTGCCCTCCTGCACTTCTTCTTCCTGGCAGCTTTCACCTGGATGTTCCTGGAAGGGGTGCAACTCTACATCATGCTGGTGGAGGTTTTTGAGAGTGAACACTCCCGGAGGAAGTACTTCTATTTGGTTGGCTATGGCATGCCTGCCCTGATTGTGGCCGTATCAGCAGCCGTGGACTACCGGAGCTACGGCACGGACAAAGTGTGAGTGGGGCTTGGAGCTGCTTGGACCTGGGCAGGAGGTGTGGGGGTGAGGATCACAAAGGGAAATGAAGAGAGCTGTCAGGCAAAGGAAGCCTGTGCAGGCAGATCTCAGCCAGGAGGCACGTCTTGCCTTATCTCTGTGTCTCCAGCACAGCCCGTGATGGTATGGGAGAAATTTGAAGGGCAAGGAAGCTGGTAGGGGGTCTGGAGAAAATGGCTTGTGAGGAGCAGCTGAGGGAGCTGAAACAAGGTAGGTTTAGACTAGACATCAGGAAAAAATTCTTCACTGAAAGGGTGGAGAAATATTGGAATGGGCTGCCCAGGGAGGGGGTTGAGTCCCCATCCCTGGATGTGTTTAAACATTGCTTGGATGTGGTGTTGGGGGACATGGTCTAGGGGTGAATTTGTGGAGTAGGGCTGATGGTTGGACACGGTGATCCCAAGGGGCTTTTCCAACCTGAGTGATTCTGTGATTCTGTGTTTAGTCTGGAGGAAGCTGAGGGGAGACCTTCTTGCTTTCTACATCCACCTAAAGGGAGGTTGTAGTGAGGTGAGTGTTGGTCTCTTCTCCCAGGTAACTGGTGACAGGATGAAAGGAAGTGGTCTGAAGCTGCCCCAGGAGATGTTTAGGTTGGATATTGGAGGTTTAGGTTGCATATCAGGAAAAATGTCTTTCCTGAGAGAGTGGTGAGGGCTTGGAACAGGCTGCCCAGGGTGGGGGTGGAGTCACCATCCCTGGAGGGGTTCAAAAACTATCTAGCTGTGGCACTTCAGGACATGATTTAATGGTCCTGATAATATTTAGTAGACAGTTGGACTTGATGAACTTGAAGGTCGTTTCCAACCTTAATGATTCTATGATATTTCCCACTATGAAATGATTCACAAAGGTATTTTCTTGGGGAAGTCAGCTGGGGAAAATTTCATCACATCGCTGCGTAACATCAGCAGAGGTGGCTGCCCCATCTCTGAGTTTGGTATTGTATCAGCAAGGTCATCCTTCTTCCCTAGCCAAAGAGTATTTCTCATTTGGATGATGAAACACTGCTTTCTTCTTTCTCTTTTTTTAAGTGTTCTATCAAATTAACAGAGCCTGGAAGCAAAATAGGTGGTGACTGTGGAGTGCATTAGACTCTTTGCAAATGGAAACAGCTACCTCATTTATCATTATGAATATTCTTAAATGTTTTTAACATTGCTGAAGCTGGTATCAAAGCACAATTTAGATGATGGTGCAACACCGTCTAATGGAAAACAAAGAGAAAATCAAGCCTTTGATTTTTTTTGCCAGCTTTGTTACAGTAGCACTAACAATGTGTTTTGACTGACTTTTCTTTTTATTTGCTTTCCCTTGTCAGGCTGCCTTTACCCTGTCATTCTGTTTGAGTTAAGGGCTCAATCTGAAGGCATCCATAGTGATGAGCCAGTGGCATGTTTAAAGCTCTTTTTTAGCATAGGTCGGGTCAAGCTGTGGCAGCAGTTTATATTCTGTTAAATTCAGCTGCAGAATTTTTGCCTGAAACATTACTGATATATATGAACCATATTCCTTGTGGAACCAAGTCTGTAGAACAGTGGAGCTGCTCACGATCCATTACTGTGCCAGCAGGTAGGCTTGGATCCTAGCTGGATATTTGTGTCTTGTTCCTCCCATGAGTAGGAGAACAGCAACCTGAATTTGTATAAGTGTCATACTTTGTGGAGAGGAAGTGGCCCACACACGTAAAGGTAGGAGGGAGTAGGTTTTCAAGGATCTCCACGAATTTATCCAGAGTAGTTTGACTGACTTTGACAAGCCTAGAGGGCAGAGAAGAAGTAACACAACAGCTGATTACAGTTTTTGGAGAAGGCTGTTTCCATCAGCTGGCTCCTGCTTTCTGCCCCAACCATCTCTTCTGTTCGTGCCCTGGGTGACCCTGCTCTGGCAGGGGGGTTGGACTCCATCATCTCCAGAGGTCCCTTCCAACCCCCACCATTCTGTGATTAGGGTCTACATAAGCCCGCGTTGAACCTGGGTTTGAAACATTCTGCTTTGTTAGACAAATTTATTCGTACTGCGGTGTTTCTGTAGAGGACCTATCTCTTCCCAGTGGCCTACATGGGGCATGTGGAGCCTCAGACCTGTTGTGGCTGAAGGGTGGTGAGTCTGGCTCCCTGGGAAGGCAGCTGGATGCTCTCGCACGTGGAGCCGCTGCTGGAGCTGGTTCCCCCTCGGTCCAGTTTGCTGGACTGTTCTTTTAGTGGCTGCCTTCCGTGCTGCTCACCCTGTGGCTTCTGCAGCATTACTGGTACCACCAGAGTGATCCTTCTAACTTCTCTCTCGGCATTTTGGGCTGCCTACCAAGAAAACCCAGCAGTGCAGGTAGTTTGTGATGAAAGCCAGTGCCAGCTGCACTCTTTTGCACTGCTCTGTAACTGTTAAAAATGTCTTACTTTGTTCCCTGGTAGTTAAAAGGACATCCCCAAATCCAGGTTATTTCTCTGGACATGAGACATCTGCCCTCGTCTTCGCAAAATCCCTCGTGATGCTCTGTAGGGACAACCCGAGTACCAGGGTAGGCTGGGGGAGATGTGCCCGCAGAGACTGGGACCGTACGGCATCTAACCACAGCTCCCATCAAGCACCATGGCAGCTGTGCATCCCTGACATGGGTCACCTCCTGTTAAATGAATACATGGACCTTCCTGAAGCACAGCAAAATAAACGCTGCCTTTTCCCAACAGGCCTTGGGTGCCCAAATGTTTCCATGGCATGGGAGGCACAGGCAGAAAGTTTGGCTGAAATTCCTCGGAGACAAACAAGAGAACTTTGCTATCTTTGTGTTGAGGAGGCAGCAATCCTGCTGCGTCTGCCAGCAAAATCTCTCTCCCACCCCACAGCATCAAGTACTATTTTTAATGATTAAGCATGTATATATAATATTTTGCAGATAAATATTTGCAGAGCCTAAAATATTTATTTATAATCGCTAAGTGCAGAGTGCCCAATTTTATCACGTTCTCATAGTGGAAAATAAAAAACATACAATATGTTTTGTATAACTATCATGCTCCGTCTGGTTGATGGATGATGATGTATTTTTCTGTATAATGTTATTAGAAAGGTAGAACTGATTAGAATTTGTAGTGAACTGTATGCCAGGCATACATAATTTGATTGCAAGAAGTTGCTTGGTTTTTGCCAGGTTTTGTAAAACATCCTTTGGAATATATTACTTGCCTCCCTCCATTATTTATTGCATTTGTTTAAGCAGGACTTATGGAGCTGTTAGTGTTATTTGTTTTTTGCCTGGCATTTGGTGCCACCATTCATACATCTCAGAGTGATTTGCTTCGACGCGCAGTGTAGATTTTCTTGATTTCATTTTCCTTTCTCAATCCAACCCTCCTGTAACGAGGGCCCAGATTACATAGCCAGGAACAGGCAGCTGTTCCTCTTTCTTTTTCTTTGCCTGTGGTTTTCTGAAGCATCCTACTATTCATATGGGTGTTGTGGGGTAGTTGCACAGTAAAGATACTCTCTTACACTTAATTATTCCAAGGATTGGAATCGATCCTTTGATTATTTTTTGTTTGTTTGTTTAGGAGCAGTTCAAACCACTCATAGTAAGAGATTAATCTGCTTTTATAACCAAGCAGATCCCATTAAAAGGTCATCCCATTCAGGCCAGCAGGGACTGTTCATGTAGGCAAGTTGAGCTTTCCACCAGATAAATCACAGATGTTCCATCTCACCTTGTTCTGGTTGTAATTTCTCAAGTAAAGGTGAAAAGCAGGAAACTTCACTGCAGACAGCATGGTCCTGCAACATTGCCGAAGGGATTCTGGCGATGCTTACGTGAACTTCCAAGCGACCATTTCTTACAGGCCAGGTCTTCAGCTGCTGAGTCTTAAATGGCCACTTCTCAAGTTTTGCTGCAAAGGGAAAAAAAAAAAAAAGAAGATACTGGGATTGAAGTTTTAAAAAGTTACATTGTTTGCCTTGCCCTGTGTGTTAACCAAATCCATCCATCTCCTGGGCAGGCTGGGGTCTGGAGCAGCCCCTGCCTGTGCCAACAGCTGCTGCCTGCAGCCAGGGCAGGGGGAGAAGAGCTGGGATGGGCAGGAAAAGCACCCAAGGCAGTTACTGCTGCTCCAACCCAGACCAGGACACCATACTGTCCTGGCATATCATATCCACGCCTCTTAAAAACCTCAGAGGAAAGTGGCTATTCTGTGAATGATTCCATCTATTGCAGGTCTATTCACCCACCGGTGATCAGATTCATTGTGACAGGAATCTCTCTATTGTTTCTTCCCCCATCCCCCCCCGTTGGTTCGCTATAAAGCAGGATATACACGGTAAGCAATCCAGCTGTCAGAAAGGAAAATGAGAGCCCGGTGTACGTACACAGCCTCCAAGTCCATCAGCCAGCCACGACATTTTCTGCATGTTAATGTTGCTTGGGAAATAGCTTCTAACAATGCACTCTGTCTTGGGTGGCTCCACTGAACTTGTTTTATTTCCAGCCTTCGTGCTGGGTGTCTGGAGGAGGAGGCACGGGCAGTGTGGACGCCGGACTGCGTTAAAGCAGAGCCTGTGTTGCACCCTTGAAAGGCATGTCTTGTGCATACATATCCCATTACTGCACCCAGACAAGGAGGCTGTGGAGCCACGTGAAACAACCCACTGAGCTCCCCTGAACAACTTGATATGTTTAGGGCTCTTCAAATTTTATGGTCCAATGGCAGCTAATGATTGTTTATTGGTTATATTTAATGCACACCAGGGATAGTTTAGTATTTGATTTCTCCTCATGCAGAAAATAGAGTAAACTCTTTGTAGTCTTTATTACTTGGGGAAAAGCTTTAGGTGAATATAGCGGCTTGTCTCTGTGGAAGAGGAGGAAATTAAAAAGTAAAGGAAAGCAGTGCCACGCAGCTCGTTACGAGCCCTGAATCCGCTGGAGTGACGCGCGGAAGGACCGGTGGGCGCACGGGCAGATCCGCATCCGCACATTTTCAGATGATCCTCTCTGCCTTGGGCTGAGCCCCGAAGCAGCTCGTTTGTGGGAATGGGACAAATCCGTGTTCCCCGTGCAGCTGCACGTGGGGGGTCAGCAGGAACTCGGCAGCCCAAGATTAGCAACTTTGGGAAGCGAGTCGCCTGATTGCTTCCTTGTTTTAAGGAGCTCATTTATGCAGCTCGTTGTGCATGGGGGTTTTTGTCTTTTAAGGGGAGAAAAGCTCAGTGTGGTACTTGTCTGATTAGCAATTTACAGCTTCTCGACACAATTGGCGAGATGCCTGTGTTTTGATGTTTGGGGAGTAATTTGCATTTTTAATGAGGTAGGACTTGAACAGGTTCAAAGTTGTATCGCTTTCTGACGGCCACAAACCCCCCAGCTTTTTAAAGGCTCTCTGCAGATTAGAGGCAGTCCTGCAGCTTTCCATTTACTCACCCGAGACTGAGTGTCACACACAGTTTCAGAAACAGCTGATTTTTCTATTCAAACAAATAAAAAATGACATCACGTTATTTACAGCGTGCAGAAAGGTGAAGGGGGAAAAAACAACAAAAAGCCTCCTATGGTTTTCCCAAAATGTACCTTGAAACTGTCTCTAATTTGGAAGGGGACCCTTTTCCTCCATGCCTGAGATTACCCTGCGGGCAGGACCTGGCTCCTTGACTGTTTCCCATCCACAGCATCCATCCAAAGAGATACTTTTTAGGGGAACAGACTGGCAAATGGTGTCTCTTTGGCTGTCTGGAAAGGAAACCAGTTGCTTCGCGTTTCTGCGCTCAGCCCAGCAATGGCTTTTCCCTCGTGCTGCATTTCAGCTTTCCTTGGTTTTCCCCATGTCCCCATCACGTTCAGAAACCAGCTGCATGGATGTGGCCGTACGGCTGGCCAGCGTGCTTTAAGGACTAAAGAGAGTTTTATGTCTTTCCTCTTCCCTGGGCTTTCCAAGAGCCATCTCTCTCTTTGCTCTGAAGGAAAACCAAGTTCTCTGGTAATTAAAATGCACCGTGCTCCCAGCTCCGGAGCGTCAGGCGCTGGGAGCTGTGTTTCGAATGTTAAACTGTCAAAAAAGTTCAAAATGTTTTAATTAAAAAAAAAAAAAAAAACCCAACAAAACAACCCAAGTAGGTTTTTCCTTTTCAGTAGGAAAAGTTGTGGGGCTGTGTATTCTCTGCTGTATAGGTGGCAGCTGAGGCAGAAGCACCAGTTACACTTCTTTCCTGCGGGATGGGGTAGCTATAAATTCTGCAATGCCATCTAACGTGTGAGCTGCTGCTATGCAAATACCTTTTTTCAGGGATGGGGGAAGAGGACTTTTTACTTCATTATCCCTGAAACCTCTATTCCTCCGTCAAATCAAGTTGCAATTGGGCGAAATTTCAGATGTTATTATGGGCGATACACAGATGTCGTGATCACATAAACCCTTTCCTGGAGGAAATCACACTCAAATAGTTTGTAGTCACTTGTGTTGTTCCATTACCAGCTGCATCTAAATCACCTTGAACTTCAGCAGACACGGAGGAAACAAGATTTGCCTCCAATTGCTTTGAAAGCCTGTTTGCTTCTCACAGGAAGATTTTGGTGCTGGCACATAGAATCATAGAATTGTCAGGGTTGGAAGGGACCTTAAAGCTCACCCAGTTCCAACCCCCCTGCCATAGGCAGGGACACCTCCCAGTAGAGCAGGTTGCTCACAGCCCCAGCCAGCCTGGGCTTAAACACTGCCAGGGATGGGGCTTCCACCACCTCTCTGGGCAACCTGTGCCAGTGTCTCACCACCCTCCTGGGGAAGAAATTCTTCCTCATGTCCAACCTGAATCGACCCATCTCTAGTTTTAGTCCATCCCCTCCAGTCCTATCACTGCCCCACAGCCTGAAAAGTCCCTCCCCAGCTTTCTTGTAGCCCCTTCAGATACTGGAAGGCCACAAGAAGGTCTCCCCAGAGCCTTCTCTTCTCCAGCCTGAACAACCCCAACTCTCTCAGTCTGTCCCCATAGCAGAGGTGCTCCAGCCCTCTGAGTATCCTGGTGGCCCTTCTCTGGACACGTCCCAGCACATCCATAGCCTTCCTGTGGCAGGGGCTCCAGAACTGGACGCAGTGCTCCAGGTTGGGTCGCACCAGAGTGGAGTAGAGGGGGAGAATCCCCTCCTTTGACCTGCTGGCCACGCTTCTCTTGATGCAGCCCAGGATATGATTGGCCCTCTGGGCTGTGAGAGCAACTGATGGCTCATGTTGAGTTTCTCATCCATCAGCACTCTCAGGTCCTTTTCTTCAGGGCTGCTCTCCAGCCAGTCCCTGCCCAGCCTCTATTGGTGCTTGGGATTGCTCCGACCCAGATGGAGGACCTTGCATTTGGCCTTGTTGAACTTCATGAGGTTGGCATGGGCCCACCATGAAGATTTTGGTGTTGGCACATGAAGATTTTGGATGAACAGCTGCAGAGTTCAAGAGTGACAGTCATGGGAGTGATGTTTTAAGTCGTGACAAATAGCGGTCCAACTGTATACATATCAATACATCTCCAGCACCGACTCAGGCTGAAATGTATCTGGCCAGGGAGGGAAGTGAGAAGCTTTCTCGACGTCTTTGAACTTCTTCATACCTTGGCTTCTCCCAGTCGCAGAGATTCAGGTCACGTTTCATTCCCTTGGCAGGCGATTCCTGCTGATCTCTTTGGTGGGGCTGCTGGCACAGCCCTCTCTGCCCGTTGCAGAGTCCATCAGAGGGGCACAGACCTATCAGCACGTGCCCTAGAGCTGTCACTTGTGAGAACTGCTGTCTCTTCCACCGTGACAAATGTCTATCTACAGGTCCTGTCACTGGCATGGTTATGAAATTCCATCGGATGTTTCGTGTAAGAGTGGGATTACGCTTTTGTCGTCCCCTGCGTATAACTGGAGATGTGATTTGCAGAGTTGCAAACATGATGAGATATTCTTATTATTTTAAACATCATGCAAAACTTTCTCGGGATTTATATTCATCTGTCTTGTAACCAGTCACTTCCATTTTATCTTCCCGTTGCCTGGAATGAACTAGGAATGGAAATGTAATTTCCCGGGGGCCTTAAAAAATGTGGGGAGTATTAAATGCGGTTGAAATTAAGCGATTAATAATTTAGTTTTAGGCCATGAATCAACTTCATGTGCTAGCGCAGACCATATGCAGCCCTCGAAATATTAGTGGAAGTGAAACACTCGGGAGGTTCAGGGAAATAAAACATTCTAAAGGGGAAGTTGCCGAACCTAATTAAACCTCAGCCTTCTGTTCCCCGAATCGTGCTTCCTTTTTTTGCACCAAACTCGCTCTGATCTGCTTGCCGGAGAAATGTCACCGCGCTTGACGGTTGACAGGCAGCTTGCATTGCAGCAGAGCCAGAGAGGGAAGAGGAGCTTAAAGCAAAGCATCTCCACGGATGCTTATCGGGCACCTTCCTTCAAAAACCCACAATCCGAACGGGCTTTTTTTTCCCGACAGATGCAGAAAGCTTTAGCAACCAGGCCTTGTGCCATTTTCTCCCTGCTTCCTCCAGAGGTAATTATCTTACTCCATCAATAGCGCTGTCAGAAATTGGGCACATAATTCAGCATTTAAATGAACAAGCAATGTAATATTTCCTGTCTCCCACCGGCGTGTTTCGCAGCTCGCATTTTTCTTTGTCGCTCACTCACTCGTGATGTATGTCCTGGGTGCAATCCTTGAATGCATTCTCTCCCCTCTGTTTCATTACAGATGTTGGCTCCGACTTGACACCTACTTCATTTGGAGCTTTATAGGACCAGCGACCTTGATAATTATGGTAAGAACTCCTAATTAACTACTCCATCTCTCAGGTCAAGAAATAAAATTTTTGCTGTCCCTTTACTCTTTATCTTTAATTTACACAGATTAATTTGAGAAAGGCATGTTCTTCTTTGACCCCACCTGGCACAAGCAATTAGACCCTCATTATGAGAAGCTTTTGACGTTGCAAAATGCTTGATCAAAACGGGCCCAGGAGCTTTGGAGCAGGTGTTTGCAGACTTTGGTTCCTACCCTTGGGTATTTAGAAGGGCCAAACTCTATTTTGAGGCTCCTCACTGCCCCCCCTGCTTTTAAATCCCAGAGTGAAGCTTTATATTTAAGCTGGTGAAAGGTCTGGAGAACAAACTCTGTGAGGAGGGGCTGAGGGAATTAGGATTATTTAGTTTGGAGAAGAGGAGTCTGAGGGGAGACCTTGCTGTCTACAGATGCCTGAAGGGAGGTTATAGTGAGGTGGGTGCAGCCTCTTCTCTCAAGTAAATAACGACAGGACAAGAGGAAATGGGCTGAAGTTGCACCAGGGGAGGTTTAGGCTGGAAGTTAGGAAGAATTTCTTTACTGAAAGAGTAGTCAGGTGCTGGAAGGGGCTGCCCAGGGAGGAGGTGGAGTCCCCATCCCTGGAGGGGTTCACAGAACATGTAGGTGAGACACTTCAGGACATGCTCGAGTGGGATGCTGAGGTGGTGGCGGTTGGCCGTGGTGATCTTAGAGGTCTTTTCCCACCGTGACAATTCTGTGGTCCTGTGATCAATCATGCCAACAGAGGTAAATCTGGGGTGGGGGTAATGCAATAATATCCAAACTGGAAGAGGGGTTTGATGGGGAGTTTTCCTCCCTGGCAGAAGTTGAAGCTCATGTGACTTCCCAGTTAGCACATTGCCAGCGTATCAGCTAACACGGCAACAAGGTAGAGAACCCAACTTTAGAGGCAGCTGGAGTTTTCTTCTGCTCTAATCGCTACAATATGGCTTAAATAAACCATCCTTTGTTTTCAGTAGACTACAGTTTGGCTAACACAGCAAACCAGGCACTCTCACTTCAATGCAGACATTGTCCATGCTTCTCCTTCTTCTTCTGCATCTGGGGGCCGTTTCAGCAGCCTACAACTGTTGGGTTTTTTTTTTTTCCCTTAAGCAATTAATTCATAAAAAGATACCTTCCCTTTTTGATTATGTCTCAAACCCTGGCCTGAGCTTTTGGGGGAACTCCTTTCCAGGCATTGGCAGCCTTCTTAACACTGAGACATTGAAATACCATCACACCTTTTACAGAACAAGTTAAACTCTTTTTCCTTTTAATTTTTCAACTTTGCCTTGTGCTAAGCACCTTCAGCACTTGTGATTTCCCTGCCCATCTCCCCCATTACACTGCATTTAAAAGATATATTCACAGAAAAAAACATGGTTTTGGGGTTTTTTTTTTGCATCATTACAATGGGGACAGCTAAACAAGATGCCTGGAATAACTTTTCACAACTGTGAACCTCTCAGACACAGATGAGCTGTTCCAGAAAATGTATTTCATTTTCCATAACATCATTTGAAACACTGCAGTTGATGTCGGGACCAGCTCCGTATCACTTACACACACAGTGCCATGGCTTTAAGTGACACAGTGGCATCACCAGCATCACCAGTCCACAGGCCAGCTCACTTTCTAAAAAGATCAGCAATTTTCTGTGATTCAGTTACTACAAAACTGTGGTTTTAGAGATCATTTCCTACAGCAGCTCCCCTGTTAGAGAGGATAAGCTGACTTGCTCCCCATCATGTTGTGCTGTGTCACGTAACATTTTTTTTCCTCCCCTTTCCCCATTGCAGCTTAATGTCATCTTCCTTGGGATCGCTCTCTATAAAATGTTTCATCATACTGCCATCCTGAAACCCGAATCTGGATGTCTTGACAATATCAAGTAAGTGCTTGCTGGGGTTTTTTTGCCTTTCTCTCTGCCTGTTTCTGCCTTTTGCTGTTTCTGCCCTTGTTCCTCTCTGAGGAAAGCAGAGAGGATCCAACTCTGCTGGTGGCACCGGTACCCGGGGGCAGTAGGTTGGGTTGGGATACTGCAGAGTGGTTTCTAATGGGTACCAACAAGTGGCTGATGATGAAGGACTGTCTTGAGTGGGATTTGGCTGCCAGCAGTGGCATTTTCCATTCAATTTTGCGGGAAGGAAGAGAAGTTGCATTGGCTGTCCTTGAAGCAGGTAGCCTCCTAGTCCCTCTACATAAAAGGAAATAGTGGTCACTAATTACTGGCTAATTATTGCAGTCTCTACAGGGAAAGTGTTGAAATTGTTGATCGTTACTATTTCTCTGCGCTCTGAAGGCAGCAGCCTTACTTCTTTTCTGTTTGTTTGGGCCCCTGACAGGTTTAATGACCCAAATTCTCCCCAGAATCTGATTAGTTTCAGCACAGTTACCAGGGATTTACCTGGAAGTGCCCACATCAGACGGTGTGCTTGCCAGCCAAGGCTTATTTTGCCCTTGGATTCAGTTACCATCTGAGCCTGGGCATCTCACTGTCTGGCAAGCTGCTTCATTATATTGATAGAATATTAGTCTCTGTCAGTGCCTGTTTATTCAGGTACCTCTGGCTTTAATTACTTGCTTCAAAAATACAAGTGGGATTTCAGGTGCAGCACGGGATAAGACAGGGAGCCTGCAAATGAATAAAACTATCTAATGAACTTCAGGGGGAGAAAATTGTTGGGAGTCAGCGCTTTGCTGCCCGCCCAGGAAAGGAGAGCATCATGCGACACGGCTGGAAGTTGATTCTCTCCTCTCTTCCATGGTGGGAGTGGGAGAGGAGGCACGAGGGGAGCTCATTAGGAGCTGACTGAATTGCAGAGTTGCAAGGCAGTTCTCAGCCAGGTTATTGTTCTCGCCGCCGAAACGCTCCCGCATGTGCAGCTTTAATTTAAACTAGGTCAGTCCCCCCTTCAAACTTCCCCAGCAGGCTGGGCTTGCTGTGCCCCTGACGTGCCATGACCTGGCGTGGTCTTGCAGGTGAAGCTTTAGTTTCTTAGGCACAGCTTTCTTCTTCGAGGGTTGGGAGGAAGGGGCACCAGAGCCTGTACAAGTGCAGGAGGCCCCGGTGAGCTTGGGAACCCACGGGACGCTCGTTTGCTGTGTCTGTCCCTGCCCAGGTTGCAGGCAGGCTGCTCTGTGGTATGCCTCTGTTTCTACTGCCATTGCTCAGCTAGAAGATGAAACTGGAGGAGCAGTCCCTCACGGATGTCCAGGAGTGATCCCAGTGTGGTAGTCTTTCATTTGGTCTTGAATGAGGCATTAAAGGAAAGGTACATTTAATAACACTTACTAATATGGGTACTCATCATGCATTAGTGCTATGAGAGTGCTTGCTGAGAACAGTCTTTCCAAGGTTACCCACACAAAATCTGTCTAGAAAGCCTTGCAGGATGACATTTAAATTAAAAACCAAGGCTGGGTGGGGTGGTGGAAAATCCCTTATAATTAAAGCAGAAATAATAATTGCATACTGAATAATCTTGCTTGTTCTAATCCCTAGTATCTTCCTTTAAAATGCCAGGAATTTATACAACCAGTTACGTCAGTTATAATGTCATTGTAAAATATTTTATAGGTTCTTTGGCAGATGAGTGTCTATTCCTGATTTGACTTCATTAAAAAGTTTGGAAAACACAAGCAATTAAAAAACTTCTAAGTACGTTGCCGATACCCTTCCAAACATATTGCTTCATTACAAACCACTTTCCATGCTTGAAAAAAATAAGAGAAACATAAGTTCAAGAAAACCCCAAGCCCACCCTAGGAGGTTTATCAAAACAGGAGTTTCAGAAGGGCCTTGACTGTCATTTCTGAATACCCAAGCAGGTCAAAGTCAGGTCTCTAAAACCAAGGCATTTGATGTCTCAATATCAGATACACTTGAGTTAGGAGAAGGTGCAGGCTTTTAACAGAGAAGGGAGTTCACTTTTGAGGGAGCTTTCCTAGGGATTTGCAATCCCTGGAAAACTCTTAGGTCCAATCATAGTCACCTTTTTGGTAAAACCATAGTCTTCTTCTAGGTAAGGTCATGGTCTTCTTCCAGATCCATTGGCTCTAGCTCAGCTGCAAAATGCGATTGCCGTACATCAACTCTGGAATAAAAAGCCATGGCCCACTTTATTTCACAGGGGATCAGAAAGATCCTTCCTGAGCTTGTCTGCATGGGCCTATACGATGGGTGAAAAGACCCCCAGGTCTGTTGGCCAAGACACATGCAGCCTTTGCTGTCTCTCAGCACAGGCCCAGAGCCTTGTATCTTGTCTTGGCAATTTATATTTAACAAACCAAACCAAACCAAACCAAAGGGAGGGCCTGCATCGGAGGGCCCCTTGCTGCCATCTGTGTGTGACAGCTTTATGGCACACGGGGAGCTGAATGGGAGCTTGTTCTCCCAGTTCATTTCCCAGCGCTGCTCCCTGGTAGGCTGCGGTGAAGCTCTCGCAACATAAATCCTGAGTCTGTTCAACAACAGCAAAACACTCGATTCCCTATGGCAACGTAAAAATAAAGGCCATAAAATATTTTAATAGGCTGTTAATAAGCACCCCTGCAATCTGGTGCTTGCCTATGTCACTTTAAAGGTTAGAAATACATTATGAAGTATAGAAAATAGAGAGCCAAATAACTCCACTTAAATTAATGAACTTGATAAGGGATCAGGTGTCACCTGGGATACCTTTAATTACTGCACCAACAGAAAAGCCATTAAGGGCAGTGCCTGAACCAGATGCTGTGTGGCTGAAAGATTTGTAGGCACTGTGCAAAGTTGTAAAAATAAACTTCCCTAACCTTTAGGAACAATCCCTGTATTATTGTGCCAGCGTGGAAGAATCTGACATTCCCATGGTGGAGCACAGGTTACTCACGAGTTACTCGACAAAAGAGTTGATGAGTACAGAGCTGGTTCATTCCCCCCCACCCCCAATTAACTTTTCTGGCATAGCCCAGCACTTTCATGAGGGAAGTAGACTTTCCACATATGTGGGACCGTCCCCTTGTGCCAGGAGCATCTTCCCTGTATGGCAGGTTGGTACGGAGCCGATTCAGTGGGCTGTGCCCACGGAGAGAGCGAGGTTTGTGCTCTAGGCTGCTTTTGAGGCACGTAGGCAGGAGAAGATGTGAGCTCCTGTACGTGGGCTGTGTTGTTTGGAGCTGCAAGAGTTTCTGTGCCTGTCGCTGACGCCAGGAGGGCAGACCAGCTCCTGTTTCACAACAAGAGCAGCAGGCTTTTACCTAGGACCTTCTGAAAAAGTTCAGTTCGACTGCTTCCTTCAGTGTGTTTATACAGACATGCTAAGAGTTCACCCCAGGTGGGGATCTCTTCTGCCTTTTAAAAATCTCTTCAGGAGGAAGCGACATGGACAAGGACATCAAAACAGCTGCCTCTTGGGTGGGGAGGGTGTAGCTTCTGCCCTTGCAAATGTGGAGTGGGAGAGGATTTTCCTTCCCAGCCTTTCCCAGTGGCTCTTTCTGAGCACTCGAGGTGCACTGTTGCCATTGGTCTTTCATCTCTTCCCAGCTTGCCAGGCAAGCACAAGCGAGCAGAGGTGAGCAGCGAGGAGCGTTGTTCAGTCTCTGGTAGCTCTGCCCACATCACTCGTACCTTTCTTGTGCCCCATCCATGAGCGTACGTGGGATGCAAAGGGTGCACAGAATGGCTCGTGAGCACAGACTGGTTCACTGTCAGCAGAGGTACCCAGGAAGGTGTTGTTTTGGAGGATTGATTCCCCCACCCTTATGAGCTTACAGGGAAAATGGGTCTTCCAAGCCAGGGACTACACAAGCGTTTTGGAAGGCAAAGCCCACCGTGCTGCCTACCTGTGAGGTGGAGGTGCATCAGCGTGGTACTGATGCCCTCCTTCTAGCAGATGGCTCCTTGTGAGGACCTGTTACCAGCTGGAATCCTTGAGAGCAGCTGTGAGGCTGTTTTACTGGAGGTTGCTGCCGTGCGGGGTGATTTCTGGAGTCGAGCAGCTCCAAGTCTCTCCTTCACACTTTTCCATTGTGCCGAGTAGGTGTTGGATGTCTGAAATGTCTCAGACTGTCGTAGACAGGAATAGACCGAATCTATTTTATATTCACATTCCTGTAGAAAGCTTTATGTGACAAAGGGAAATACATCTATGTGTGAATAGTGCAGCACAGCTCTTCACTTTGCTATCCATCACCTCCTTTCTGGGTGGTCAGGCATGTACTGTGGCTAGCTGTGGTCCTCACACACCAGATTTTCACCAGACCTGCAGCATACTGCAGCACAATGAACCATCCAGGTGTTTCCAGATGCTTAACCCCCATCCTCTGTGCAATATGGAGGGTTTCAGATGAAGCTCTTTGCACCATGCAGTGTTTGTTCTGCAGTCATTTCAACCCTGACCATTCATGTCACAGCGGTGTTAGTACAGGGGAAAAAAGAGGGGCTGTGCTGATAGTAACCCAGAGGTGCTCTTCATAATCCAGAGGTGCTCTTCACTGTAGCTGTCGAAACCTGAGGTCCTGTCTTTGCTGGGTACTGTTTTTGTGCACAGTGTGGGGCACCTTAGTCCCTGACTAAGGCTGAGAGCCCTGGGGCTGTTTAGCTTGGAGAAGAGAAGCCTGAGAGGGGATCTTAGGAATGGTTCCAAAGATCTGCAGGGTGGGGGTCAAGGAGAAGGGGCCAGGCTCTTGTCAGTGGTGCCCTGGGACAGGATGAGGGGCAATGGGCACAAACTGGAACCCAGCAAGTGCCACCTCAGCAGGAGGAGAAACTTCTTTGGTGTGAGGGTGCCAGAGGCTGGCCCAGGCTGCCCAGGGAGGTTGTGGAGTCTCCTTCTCTGGAGACTTTCCAACCCCCCCTGGATCTGTTCCTGTGTGGGTTGCCCTGGGTGACCCTGCTCTGGCAGGGGGGTTGGACTCGATGGTCTCCAGAGGTCCCTTCCAAGCCCCACCATTCTATCATCCTATGACATGGAAAACTGGTAGAAAATAGGGATGGGGAGAGCAGTTAGTTGATAAAGGGCAAGTCCTGTAAGTAGATTGAAAGGATGGGGCCGAGCAGCTGCCACGCTTGAAGCTACACAGGACATCTCCAAATGGCTGGAGGGGAGAAGGTGAAACCTCCCTTCTCCAAGCAGGGACCAGAAACAAGCCTTTCTCTTCCTTACACACGTAACCTTGCCTTTGAAGTTCACCTGGGCAGCTGTCCCCTCTCCCCCAGCTCTGCCTAGCTGTGTTGGGTTTGTTAGCAGTTCTCCCAGCCAGACCAGGCTTCCTGACGTCCTTCTGCGCTGCAGTGCGAGGCGACAAGATTTTGGGTGATTTGTTTTGGAAGGGCCACGTGCCAGCCCTAGCTGCCAAGAGCAGTTGTGGACCCTCTAGAAAGCAGGCAAGAGGCAAAGGGCTTTTATCAGCTCACTTCTCTTTTCGCCCCATTTCACTGCGTTGTTGTTTTAGCCAGGGTATAGCTTGACTTGTGCCACTGGGATGCTTTTTAGACAGCACAACTTGTGAGGACCTCTACAAAGAGGACTGTAGTCCTGGGTTTATTGGAAAAGCAATAGAAAAACTACCCAAAAGTCATCCTGGACATTTAATTTTCTTTCTTTCAGACAGGGACACCCAGAGTCTTAGCTGAGAGCTCCCTTTTGTTGCTGAAGAGGCATTATTAATTAGGGGCCTTGAGATAGTTTAATCCTGACATTAATCACTGCAGTTTTGTTGCAGCTTTCTTCCCTCCTGTGGAAACCTGCTCCCATCCCACCTTCTGCAACAGCAGAATAAGTATTATATCAAAAAGCTGAAATTCCTTGGAACAGAAAAAAAAAGTATTTATTCCAAATATTCAGGAGGGAGCATTTTTAGGTATCGTGGCCAGATTCAGAAGAACACATGCTGAAATCCCACTAATGGGGATGGTGCAGAAATGTCCTGCACTGCAGCCTTCATAAATAAATCCCCAAAGGGCAAAACCAAGCCCCTCTCGCTCAGCTCACTGCCTGCCAGGGGAGCTTCAAATGGTCCAGAGCTAAAGGCATATAGCCCTGGTGTAATGAATAAATAGAAAAGTCTGTGTTCTCAAAAGTTTCTTGCTTGAAACAAAACTCACACCGTAGTCCTTTATATATATGTATTTTTTAAATTTTTTTTCTTTCCCTGGAAGTCTCTTGCTCACAGGCGTACCGAAATAAATCTGAGACTGTGCAACCTAAAAGGCCAAAGCAGGAGCCAAATGCAAAGGCTCAACGTTGATTATTACAATATAAAATCTGCAAAGCCCAGTCTGGGCTCTTTTAGGGAGTCTGGCCCAGGATGGAGGAGGTGAGGGGTGAGGAGCATCAGGCACAAAGCTGAGAAGCCCCTTTTGCAAATATACCTTTTTTTACAAGCCATTACCATATCCTGTTCTCCCCATATGTTGTATGGGTGTGATTATCTGCTCATTTTCTTGCTTCAACATATGTATTTTATTTAAAGAGACATGACTAATCCCAGCCCCCAGATTAGCTTGTTGCTTCAGCCCTGCAAGTTTTCTGAAGTCATAAAAAAAAAAAAAAAAAAAATCCCCAGAGTTAGGTAGAAAACTGCAAACAAAGGTTGAATAGAACTTCCAAAAATTGTCTGTGGAAATGGTTAAATTTAATCCGTGGTTTAACACAGCGGTATTGTGCTGGCAGGAACAGAGGTTTACCAGTCTACTTTTATTTAGTCAGCTGATTGAAATGCAGGAAAAGTAAACATCCTGGCTTTGGTGCAGTGAAAAGCAAGTTAGACTCTTGAAAATGCAAGATTTCTTCTCCTCTGGTACATCAGCAATGTGGAACAATAATTTGTAGCAGGTATCCTCGTACTAAAGGAAGATGAAGATGTGCTTTGTTCAAACCATTTTAGGAACAAATGAAAGTAGGGAGGCCATAAGGATTTTTTTCATCTTTTTCTATGGAGATTTTAACTCACCTATCGCTTTCCAGAGCTTTTTTTCTTTAGCCATGAGATGCTACGCCTTGGAAATTGTGATGCCAAAGGGTCTGGAATTGAATGTTGCCTTGGGGTCACCCGGGGGATTTGACTTGCAGAACAGCAGCACTTTAATCCATTGTAACTTTGGGTTTGCTGTTGCTTGGGAGGTCACAGCAAGGACACTGTACAACAAAGGGGTCCAGCTCTTGGGAGCGTGCCCGGCACAGTCTCTGGGTGCAGAAACTCTAATCCTCTATCTTCAGCATTCTGCAGTCCCAGTAAGGGCTGAGGGGCTGTGGCAATGTGCAGGCCCCTTCTCCAGAGCAGCCAGAGGGGAGAGGAGGTTAAATGCACCCATGCAGCTCGGAGGGGGTGTATGCATCACTCTGAGCCCTGGAAAGGATGAAGTAGAAAGGTTTAGAAACACAAGGCAGTGAACGTGAACACTGGCAGGAGCCACAGTGAACCTCTGTTGAACATGACTCCAAATCCTGACTGCCTGTTGCCTGTAACTTGTAATCTTAAATAAAATAGTGGTGCCTCTAAAGAATGAGCTTTCTGGAAAGATTTTCATGCAGCCCTACTAATAAAATAAAGAGTAAGCGAGCGGGTGGTTCAAGAATAGGGTGTTGCAAATCTCTCCTCCTCAGCCAGATGTGCTGCAGGCAGCATCTGGGGACTCCTCTGACTTCTGGGGACAGCAGGCTCAGAGCAGAGCATCTCTAAGGATACCTTCTGGAGAGGAATCATCCCTGGATTCCTGCTGCAGGAAAAGATAATCTGATCCTAGGGAACAGAAAGAGCCCCCAGCCAGTGTCTGAGTCTGGATAAATTCAAATGAGAATGAAGTGTGTGTTTTAATGGTGCTTGGGCCGTGCAGGCAGCACATTCTCTGTCACCAAAAAACTTGACAGGAGTGTTTTCTGCAAGGATGATCACATGATCTGGGTACTTCTGAAAAGGAGGAATAGCTTTTTCTCTCCCTTGGAAAACCTTCCCTTGTGCAAAGTTTAGATGTTAGCCAAAGAGTCCTGAGCTGGACATTGTAGAATCATAGAATCATTAAGGTTGGAAACGACCTTCAAGATCATCAAGTCCAACTGTCTGCTAAACATTATCAGGAGCATTAAACCATGTCCTGAAGTGCCACATCTGGATAGGCTTTTTGAACCCCTGCAGGGATGGTGACTCCAGCCCCTCCCTGGGCAGCCTGTGCCAAGCCCTCACCACTCTCTCAGGAAAGAACTTTTTCCTGATATCCACCCTAAACCTTCCCTGGAGCAACTTCAGCCCATTCCCTCTTGTCCTATCACCTGGGAGAAGAGACCAACCCCCACCTCACTCCAGCCTCCCTTCAGGCAGCTGCAGAGAGCAAGAAGGTCTCCCCTCAGCCTCCTCTTCTCCAGACTAAACAACCCCAGCTCCCTCAGTGCTCCTCAAAGGACTTGTTCTCCAGCTTCCCTGCCCAAAAAATGCAAACTAAAAATTAGAAACTGCCTGCCTGACTTTCCTTGTACAGGAGCACAGGCTATGTATGCTTCACGTGGCCTTGAGAGACAATACCACATCTTCACAAGCCTGATGGGCAGCTTAGCATCTCCCTGGATCCTATGTAAGAAAGCACCAGGCTTCCTCGTCGCCCTGGGTAGCTCCGTGCTGCCCTTCTGCAGCCTTCACATGCATCTCTGCATGAGCAAACGTTGAAGGGGCATCTTAAAGCAAACCCAGAAAAACCATTTGGAGTTGGCACAAAATGAAGTACTTAGAAGCTTCCTATCAAGACAAGATCCAGCACATTTGTATTTCTACAGGGTACTGAGTTTGTGAGCACCTCAGAGGCAGAAACCCTGCCGATGCTGAAGAAACATCTGAGATGCACTGCCGTCTGGGTGCCTTTTTTTTGCCCAGTGATGTTAATGGCAGCATCCAATTCTGTCTGCTGCGATCTGCTGCCCTTTGGGTTTGTCACAGGGGGGGTTGGTTACCCCCAGAGTGTTTGGGCTTTGGGTTTTGCTTGTTTCTCTGGGGGTTTCATGCTGGCTGCGTGGAGTGGTGATGGTACAGCACTGATCTTCCACTGACAGGTGTCGTCATCCTTCCCGCGCTTGAAAGAAAATAAAATAAAAATCAACCAGCAGTTATTGATTGGAGAGAGTGTCCTGGAAGATATTAAATACCTCAGGTCTTCCTGTGAACCCACAGATCATGATTATTGTTTGAAAAGGCCATACATTCTCAGTGTTCTGTCAGCAAGCCCCGCTGGTGCTATTTGGATAATACAAACATGTCCAAGGGCTTTGCTGAATCCGTATTATGTGGAAGCAGTCAGAGATGTGGGTACACATCAGGGTGGTTTGAGTAATCATGCCATGCCTTTGCACAGCTAGGAGGAAGGGAATAAACAGGGTAAGCAGTTCTGAGGGTAATTAATTACCTACAGAAAAGGAGATGAGCTTAACAGAATTGCTCTTCCCGATTACAACAGCTAAGAACAAACCTCAGAAAGCAGGCCATGACTTCCTAAGGTGAGCTGAGGGGGAAAGGGATGATGCTTTTGCCTTTAGCAGAAAAAAGCAGGCGTGGGTCACCTGAAATCCTGGGCATCACATCGGGCCAAGGAAGGCTTGGCCTCCTTTGTCTGGATAACATTTTCAGAGCTCCCAGTGGAAGTGAGAAGCGTTTTTAAAGCTCTGTAACATTTCCTGGATACCAAGATGTAGGACACCAACCTTTACAGATCTCCAAGGCACGTAAAGCCAGGGGTTTCTGCTGCAAATGAAGCTGGGACAGTACTGCTGACCCCCAGGAGGGTTGCAGAGGTTTTCAGGGGACCATCCACCTCCCATCAAAGACAGTCTAGGAGGCAGAAGGTGAAACTTGGAACTGATGTCTTGGAAAGTCAAGTGATGAATGCCAGCAGCCTAAGGAAGGCAATTAGGAAGACATTTGGCTTCATGCCATCAAGGTGGTAACTTTGTCACAAAATGTGAAGGCAAAATCCTTTAAGCACTCTTTTATTGCTTGCAATTGATTTTTCTCACCATGAAGATGCTCCTTCACTAATTAGCAATGAACCCGTTTGCTTTATGAGGGGAGTGCTGGACTTTCCAGCTCCTTCTTGTAGATTTTCAGGAGTTCAATAAATCAATCTTTTCTAATCCTTGAAACTAAAAAAAAAAAGGAAAAGGAAAAGGAAACAACCATCCCTATTGCCTCATATTGGCAGGCAGTAGGAAGCCACAGTAGCACATTCTATGTGGTGCCTCATGTGCTAGCAGGAAACATCTGTCGCTCTGCTTTATTTGTACCATAGTCAAATGAATTCCATGGGTCTTTCTGGATGCTTCTGAGGGGACACATCGTCCAGCTATTTGTATTTGGGATTCTAACACCCATAACAGCTACGAAAGGTCTTGTGTAATCACTTCAGCATTTCTGCTCGCTAGCCAAACTATGTTACCTGAGTCCATGTGCTTACTGAGACTGTTCCTGCTACTGGAGAGATGGGAAAATACTTTTGGGCTGTCAAAAAAGTGAAAAATTCAAGTTAGGTAAAGTTAAACAATAAAGAGTTGAACAAAATGACATCGCTTGAAGTTGTAGAGTCCTACACCTGGGGAAGAACAACCCCCTGCACCAGTACAGGTGAGGGGCAGAGCCACTGGAAAGCAGCTCCATGGAGAGGGACCTTGGGGTCCTGGTGGACGATAAGTTCTCCATGGGACAGCAATGGGCCCTTGTGGCCAGGAAGGCCAATGGGCTCCTGGGGGGCATTAGGAAGAGTGTGGGCAGCAGGTAAAGGGAGGTTCTCCTCCCCTCTGCTCTGCACTGGTGAGACCACATCTGGAGTGTTGTGTCCAGTTCTGGGCTCCCCAGTTCAAGAGGGACAGGGAAATACTGGAGAGAGTCCAAGGGAGGCTGTGAGGATGCTGAAGGGACTGGAGCATCTCTCTTGTGAGGAAAGGCTGAGAGCCCTGGGGCTGTTTAGCCTGGAGAAGAGAAGCCTGAGAGGGGATCTTAGGAATGGTTCCAAAGATCTGCAGGGTGGGTGTCAAGGAGAAGGGGCCAGGCTCTTGTCAGTGGTGCCTTGGGACAGGACGAGGGGCAATGGGCACAAACTGGAACCCAGGAAGTTCCACCTCACCAGGAGGAGAAACTTCTTTGGTGTGAGGGTGCCAGAGGCTGGCCCAGGCTGCCCAGGGAGGCTGTGGAGTCTCCTTCTCTGGAGACTTTCCAACCCCCCCTGGATCTGTTCCTGTGTGGGCTGCCCTGGGTG
The DNA here is from genome assembly GCA_025345505.1 of Todiramphus chloris collaris. NCBI lineage: Eukaryota > Metazoa > Chordata > Aves > Coraciiformes > Alcedinidae > Todiramphus > Todiramphus chloris. The sequence continues at coordinate 8,804,535 of JANVCC010000059.1, read as the reverse complement.
CCCCTGCTCTGGCAGGGGGGTTGGACTCGATGGTCTCCAGAGGTCTCTTCCAACCCCCACCATTCTATCATTCTATGATTAGTTATGTAGGGTTTAATTAAAGGCCCAGTTATACTCTAAATGTGGCTCAAAACCTACAGTTTGTTAAATATAAAAAAAAAGGAAGTAAACTCTTTTCAAAATGTAGGAAGAGCAGACATCCCTATGTTTTAATGAGATGAATAGCTGCTTTTGGATATCAGGCTTTCTCCTTTCAGCAGCATTTTGGCACCAGTCTGTGTCTGAAGGTAAATTCTTGCCTCACTTCTCCTAAAAAAAAAAAAAAAAAAAGCAAATAAAAGGAAAGCCTCAGCAACCTAAAATATTGCCAATCTACATATCTGGAAGTGGTTTGCACCACATGATATAAATTGCAGGTTGTCTGTGCCTCTGTATTGGGCTGTCAGTGCATATTCTTGCTATTAGGACACCTCATGTCAAAAAGGTACACGTTGGAGTTTTAAAAACAGGGTGAATGGGGTTTCTGAGCAGACGATGCTTTGGCTTTGAAATTACTTCAGCATCTAAACAAGGATTGGAGTAGATAAGTGTAGCACCTTTTGAAGTAAGTATTGGTCTAGAAGTATCTCAGGACTGTAATGTGAGCATTCCTTTCCCATCACTGAAGGAGAAAGTACTCTGGGAAATTGAAAGACATCTACCTTAAATAAGATTTTGAAAGAGTTTTACATGATGTATAATTAACCTTAAGAAGTCTTTGCCCTAAGGTAAAGTCAGGGCTTTTTTTAAGACCAGAAAATGAATTAGGTATTTATACAGATTGGGAGACCATCCACTATCCATCATCTGGGCTGTGAAAAAACACGAGGGAGGTGAGGTAAGATTTTGCAGGTTAAAGGAATAACGCAGCCGCTAAAGAGTGGCTTTTTAACTTCAGGTATTTGAGAGTGAAGCCCTCCCCTGAGCCATCATTCGGGTTTCCTCTTCAGTCAGTAGAGAAAGGTATTTCTTCAGGGAAGGGTGAAGCCTCACCCACCTTGAATACCTGTTCTTGTAGGGGATAAATTGCTCTTTGGGGGTACTAGTCTCCCATTAACTACGGAGGGATCAGAGTCACATTGCTGAAAATCAGTGGGCTATGTCCCTTACTGCCAGGAACTGGAAGAATATATCCAAATCTGGAGAAAGCACTTTAGATCTAGTGTCTCAAGCTGTGCTAGGCTGAGTTTTCCAATCATTTCTGCTTCGACTATTATTTGCTTGTACTGATAGTGAATATAATCTCAGTTTTCTAGGCAGCAGCTCCATTTCCCTGTGAGCTAAAGCTCTTCGAAGGCTTTCCTCTTGTCTAAGTGATGGGCTTTATGTATTGCAGATAATGACACAGTATTACTACAGCACTGATTTCAGTATATTTCTTTATATTGGCTTCACAGACTTTACCGGGGGGGGGGGGGGGGGGGAACCCCAAAACACTGTTCTGGAGTAATTTTTGTCGGCCCCGAATTGTTGCTAACAGAAGACTTAAGCTTCTTACAACATTTGAGTTGGTAAAATGAAATGGAACAGTATGTGGGATATAAGAGATGGGTGTCGTATGGGCCCTATGTGTGAAGAAGTGCTGGGGAGTTGGGCGTCTTTGAAAGTCTCACTTCTTCAGGCACCTCTTTGCTTTGGGCAGGGGGGTCCTAGGCACATCCAGGTTAGAAATGGATTACAAACTGCTCAGGTCTTTTTAATGGTTTTCTCCGGAGCTGCTTTGAAGTGTTAGTCTCAAGCTAAAAGGCTATCTGAGTTTACCAGTTTCCCATTTAGATTTCTGCGTTTCCCGAAGATGAAACGGAGCCTTCAGCTGCCTTGAAGAAAGGCTATTGCAGCTCGCTGAGGAATTTCACAAGGGTCTGGATAGCAGCAACAGACTGAAAAATAAATAAATTCCCTAGTTTTCTCTTTTTATAAGCAAGCAGCAGCAGCAGCATTTCAACAGTTAAATCTTTACCATGAAACCCAAGTGCTTGTGAACACAGCAAGAGAAATTCATGCCCTGCTCCTGCCCACATCGCAGGGCTGGGAGCCCCAGACTGTCTCACATCTTCGTTTAGTTTAATTGCATTGCAGGAAAACTGCAGGTCCTGTGGTGCCAGACGTGCCATGAGCACATCAGGAACCTGCCCTGCTGATCTCACAGGCTGAGTGGATGAGAGGGCAAAGGGAAGCAGGGGGATCTGACCAACACCATGCTGCACAGCTGGGATGGGCTGGAGATCCCCACTGGGGCAGATAAAGGGAAGCATTTTAATACCAGTGGCTTTTCTGTGTTCCTGGTACCTCCCCAGATGCATTGTAGAGGCAGAGGTCACACTGTCTCAGACTGGTTTGCTAAGCCAAAAACGCTGAGCTTTCCTTTCTGTGTCTTGGACTCAGTTTCCTGCATCTTGGACTCAGTTCCCTGCATCAAGCCACGTCCTCTACACTTGTTTCTTTCCTTCCCCATCCTGATGTGCTTTGTACTTTCCCCGTGCATTGTTAGATGCCACCTTTGAGTGCCCTAGGGTAGCTCAGGTGTCCTCGTGCAGCAAACAGATGTGGTACAACATCTAAGACAAGCATCTGTCAGGGTGGCAGTGGATCACCATCCCTTCCAGGGATGGCAGCCAGGGAAGCTGAAGCAGAGCTGCAGAGAGGCTTGCCTGGGGTGGCATGGGGATGGATGCAGGGATGCAGGCATGCTGTAGGTGCTCTAGCTGAGCTAGTGCTGCTTACCTGTCAGTGATGTGGGGAAAGGTGCCTTGTCCCCACAGTGTGTCTTCTATTTGTATCTCGCTGCTCAGAGTGGGGCCAAGGTGAATATTATGAGCGTGGCCAGACCCAGTCCATTTGACAACTGTTCCCTCCTTTTCCCAAAGACCCCAGGTGACCACAGCAGGGCAAAGCTGGGACTGGCAGCATCACTGCATCTCCTGTCTCAGGCAAGGACACGGTGGGGAGAGAATGGGACTGTTTTGCACAATATACAGTGTGAAACACCTTTCCTCCTATGAGAACTAAACCCTGCTCTCCTTGGTGCTCAGATGGCCCCTCTGTGGCTTCAGGTGCACGTGAATGGTCCCTACTTGGCATTAGCCATTGTGAGGGGAAAACACAAAGCCTCCTGTTGGACAAACTTAGCATCCTCTCGGTCAGAAATTACTGCTGAAAATCATTCAGCCTTAATACAGCTTCGTTCTAACTCAGGCTGCAGCGGGTCCCCTCCAAGCAGAGCAGCTTGTTTGAGCAGAGGGTGTAGCTCGACAGGTTGATGGTATTGGCTGAACGAGGTCTCAGCGGGATGGACTGGCCTCAGCTACCTTGGCAGATGTAGTGAGATGAACGTACTAAGCCAGACTACATCTCTGGTACCCGTGGTGGCTGCAGGTTCAAAAGCTCCATGCCAGGCTGGGAGTTGGCCTGCCCTCCCCGCGTGTTGCACGTCACCGTGCCGGCAGTTACGTGCACAGCCTGTCCCAGCAGGTCGGGGAGATCCCCAAGGAAAAAAGGCTGTGACTGATCTTGTGTCCCTACAGTGGCATTTTGAGTGGTCCATCTTGGCTTCTTCACTGCAGCAGGCTGCTGTCCACTCTTGCTTGATAGAGTCCTTTCTTTGTCCATCCCTGTGAAAGGAGAGTAAATAGGTCAGAGCTTTCTGTCACTCAGGGCTTTAGGAGATCCTAATGCTGTTATCTCATAACAAAGATAATGCTGTAGTCTGGCTTATAAATTAGCAAGTTGGGAATTCCCCTTAGGAAAATGTAAAGGTCAATAAAGAGGTTCCTGGAACACACCCCAGCTCTGCAGATGCTGGAGGCACGGTGAAATATTGCTACTGGAACACATGGAACCCTTCTGTGGTGGCTACACTGGAGTTTCAAACCTCACCTTCCCCAGAGATAACGATGATTTTTAAAAGAGATTTCAAAGCCATTTGACAGTTTCATGGTGGGAGCCAGGAGGGGTAGGGGCAGCTTGCTGCTAACGATGCTCACCTTCCAATCTCCGGGCTGGCTGGTGTGTACCAGGCACATCTGATGCCCACCCACCTTTGGTTTTTGTGATGGCTGGTGGGAGAAGGGGGGGTGGACAGCAGGAAGCTGTATTCTCGATGTCATTATATTTCTAATGTTGGTGTTCTTGTCTTTATGTCTACGCATTCTTTAGCTATGAGGATAACAGACCCTTCATCAAGTAAGAATGACCTGAATGGCTGATAAATTTCATTTATCAGTGTGGTCTCATGAACCAGCTGTCAGATCAATATTGAAAAATCATTAAAGCTTCTGTCATTCGCATTTGAGGCAGAAGAGCAAACTGTGCAGGAAAATGGTCAGGCATACAGCTAACGTGCAGAGTAAACGTTCTGCGTATGTATTGCCAACCAGTTGTTACCATATTGGCTTTATATTCTTTGATTGGACGTTATTTGAATTCAAGGTGAACATTCCCAAGTTAATCCTGTGTAGTACAGACTTGTTAGACCAGTAGCAACCCACTGGTCCAGTGTGCTCTGTCGCTGAAGAGTGCTTTGGGGTAATAGAAATACAGAAGGAAATTTTCAGCAAGGTGCACGGGGGGTAATCCCCATGATTCCCGTTCTAGGCAATGGGAGCATCGCAAACAAAGCTGTGCCTCGTGTATTTGGAGACTGTCTCTGTACTCACTGGAGTACCTAATTCTCTCTAATTGCAAATCCCTGATTTATCAATTACAGCAAAACATGGATGGTTTTGTTTCTTTACTACTATAAAATTGCACTATGGAGAAGAAAACCTGTGAAAAAGCAACAGCAAGTCTGTACAAAGAGAGAACCAAAAGCCACAAGCTGCACCAAAAAAACTGAAGAAAGAAAGAAAAAAAAAAAAAAAGCCTGGAAATTACATGCCTTAGGGCATCTGTGCTTTTTCTCCTGCAACCAAAAAACAGTGCGCAGTAGCGTAAAATAGAAGCAAATCAGCTTTGCAGTAGACTTTCAGTTTGTTCTTCTGGTGAAGAGTCCTTTGTGTTCATTCTTGCACCATCATCCCCATGTTCTCTTTCGTTGCTTGGTTCCTTGTTGGGTTTCTTTCTTCAGATGCAGGAGTTCTTCAGAGTAATCTCCACGCCCTCTTTACCTCCCAGCCTTGTTTTTCTGAAGCACAACACAGTGACACGTGCAGTTTACACTGCTGAGGGTCTGCCAAGCCCACAGATCCCTTTCCATCACTGAAAGTAGCAGATTTCCACTAAAACCTGTGTCTCTCCTGCACACGTCTGCAGGCAAAGACTCTTACTGGGTTCAAGAACTGTCTGTGCTTCAGAGCAGAATAGTGACCTGATATTCTGGAAGTACTTTTAAAAAGACTCTACAAATGCAGGAAGTTTTTAATTGTGTGGGAGAAGATAAAAATAGGCAGGGGGGGAAATTGTTTTCCACTTCATTTTTGTTCTTTTTTAAGGAAAAGAAATTATTTGTATTTTTTTAATTGTCAGGCAATTAAGATAATAATGTGCTCTTGCTGATGGTGGAATCTCGGGGAGAAAAATACACGGAGCGGCTAAAGCTTGTAAACTTTATCCAGTGGCTACCTCTCTGAAGGATTTTGAGCGTGCATTTTCAATTTGCATCGTGCTAAATATTTATTAGCGGGATCGACTGGAAATGCTTCAAAGGAGCTGTTCTGGTCTGCTAGATACATAATAGTGATTTTTAAAGAACTGCCTTAATAAGCGGTTACCTTAGGGAGCTGTTCTGGTCGTGTGGTTAAATAATACATATTTTATAAACTTCAGTGGAAGACTTAATGCTATATTTTCGTTCTAGTACCTAAAGAAAAAAAACAAAACCAAACCAAAAACATGAATACAACATTGGTGTGCTTCTGTTTGTGACAAGCCCTGCTAAAAGGAAAAGAATTCAAGGCTGCAGCTACCACGGAGTGTCCACACTGGAGATTACCTGCCTGACATCTGCAGGATTTGTTTTTCTCCTAAGCTGCTGCTTCATCTTTCTCCCCCTTGCCCCGTCTTGTGCTTAGTAGATGGAAGCCCAGATATGCCCAAAGCCTGGCTGAGTTTCTACAAGGCTGCAGTGGTTTAGAAATGGAGGCAGGTCCTTGTTCCTGCGAGCCCTTCTGCTGCTGCTTTGGGGCTGACAAGGAAGCAGAGGTGCTAGCTGGCTGCAGGCTTGTCTGCCTTGGGCAACCAAAGGGTTAAACAGTGAGGAAGGGGTGCAAAGATCAGGTGTCACTGCATTCATTTTTATGATGTTACAGCTAATAAATCCAGGGGAAGACAGAAGAAAATCAAGGCCTTAAGGGAAAGGTCAGAGGGATGCTCACAGTGCTGCTTGCTACACACTTCCCACTGTGCTTCCCAGCTAGAATTTGACTCCCTGCCCTGTGCAGCAGCAAGTCCTTTAAAGTTGTAGGTGATTAGCATGTGGAAACTAAGGGGATGGCTAGGAGCAGGATGCAGTTCCTATCCTGCTTCTTACAACTTCATCTCATGCCCTGGTATTGGAAGATTAGTGTTTGAGCAAATGTGGTGTGTGAGAGCCCATACATGTACACATATATCTATACATACATATATTTCCCCTCTTCACACAGTGGAAGAAGTGTGAAGCAGCATCACAGAGTGTCCCTCCTTGTGCAGAGCTGACCTGGCACAAGGGGTGAAGGTTTTGCCCACCTGCTTGGAGCTGTTTATCCAGCTTACGGGCGCGTGGGAGCCTGGCTAAAACCCAGCAGCACACGTGTCTGGGTGGCAAGCCCAAAGAACCTAATCCAGCTGGCACTCCCTCCCCAGTGAAACCAGTGGACACTGAAGAAGTTACATTTAGAGTTGGTGTTTTGGTTGATTTATTTTCTTTTCCTGCCATTTGCAGCAATAGCATCTACACGTCATTCCCATGCACGCTGCTTTTGCGTTGAGAAAAAAAAAAAAGAAAAGAAAAGAAAAGAAGCATTGTGGTTACAAATACGCTTTGGTTGTGATAAATTTCCCTGCTCATAACATTTCCATTTCTGTGCATTTCCTCAAGCTTGAAGATTTGTAAACTGCATCCAGCCTGAAGACAAAGCTCCCTACGACTCATTTTTATAAGCTGTTTTCTTTTTGCTAAAACCACAAAGTCTTCCTTCTTCTTTTGTAAGTGAAAAACCAATCTCTTTCTTTGTTCTCTTCTCTTTTTTTTTTTTTTTTTTTTTTTTTTTTTTTTTTTCTCTTGTCTTTTCTCCTCACAGGTCCTGGGTTATAGGTGCAATAGCCCTACTCTGCCTATTAGGACTGACCTGGGCGTTTGGACTCATGTATATTAATGAAAGCACAGTCATCATGGCCTATCTCTTCACCATATTCAATTCTCTGCAGGGAATGTTTATATTCATTTTCCATTGTGTCCTCCAGAAAAAGGTAAGACAGACAGTTCCCAGCAGCAAAAGAGCTGGTAACGGGGTATTTTGGGTATTTTGTTGCCTAACAACCGCGGCGGAACATCATCCGTGTGCCCTCAATTGGTCTCGCACGGATTTCTCTCCGTGCACTTAATAAGAGTGGTATTTAGCCTGGAAACCAGCAAGATGCAGGGGAATGAGGTAATGATGGAGATCTGTGCCCGTGGCATTTCAGTGGCCGGGCTCGTTGGAGGGAAGGGAAGAGGCAGCTGGCAGATTGGAAGGGTTCTACAGCAGCATCCCCCCCTACAAGGGCTTTGCCTCGGCCGGGTTCTCCTTGCCCGTGTGCCATCGTGAGACAGGAGGGACTCCGTGAGCATCCGGAGGGGTCCCGGTGCAGCTGAGTGATCCCAGAAAAACAGAGCTTTTCATCCTCATTTGCAGTCCCTGCAAGAAATTACCCCTTTCTCTAGCAGCCTGTGTGGATTGATGGGATGTTACAGGGGCTGCTTCCTCCACTCTTTTAAGAACTGAGGAACCTGGGCTCTGCAACTGTTCATTAGCTTTTGTGTTGCTCGCTCCTAATGTGGGCTTTTGGAAAGCTTCCTCAAAGTAGGCACTGCAAGTGCTTCTTGGAGGAGCTTGAAGTATGCCCCAATTAACATTTGCAAGATAGCAGCGGAGCAACTTGAACTCTGGAGGAAAAAAAAAATTAAAAATTAAATAAATAAAATCTCTGTCTGTATGTGTAGGTCAAACTTACAGCCCTGGACAATCGTAATAAATATTTTTAAGAACCATTTTATTCTCCACTGAGATTCCATAGTACAGAGGTCTCCAATTCTCTGCCTCTCAGATGGTATTTTTTTATGTAAATCTTGGTTTCAAAGGTCAGGTGCTTTATCCAATATAGACATAAGGAAGAGTTTACACATGGATACATCTGGGTCTCAGTTTTTCAGTGTAACCAGTGAAATGGTTTACTGGGTATAGTCAGGGCCACATTGAGGCCAGTTCTCCATCCGAGAGCCCCAGTCTTGCTCCTCTGTTACCCACATTTTCCTGCTCAGGGAAGGGAGTTCTGACCTAGGAAAACGTAAGCAAAATTCATCGTAGCAGGTGAGCCCTGTGAGTGATGCCTGTGGGAGGATCCGCAGAGCTCTGCAATAATGTCATTCTGGAAACCAAAGGAAGACTTTGGGGTTCAGAGCTTTGTCCTGATCATTTCAGCTCAGATTTTTGCCTCTGAAAAACCTTAAAAGCTTTAGGGAGATGCAACTGCCTGCTGATCATCCCAAAACTTTCAGCAAGAAAGTTTCCAGGCGAGATGGCACTAAGAATGTAGGAAGCATTGCCATCACTAATTAAACCTGCAGGTGCCTCTTTAATGAGGGATCTGAATTCCTGCACCATTCTCTCTGGTCCCTCTCCCATCCCCTCGCTTCCAACGCACCTCACAAAGGGTCAGGCTCTAACCTGGCATCCCTACAGGGCACCACATCCTCCTTGGCTATTGGGGTGCTTCCTTGGTGTGGGAGAACCATTCCCTTTCCTGTCTCAAGCCTGTCTACACCCTTAAACCATGACTGATGACTAGGGGATGGCTCCTGATTTATGGCTGCTTAGAGGGAAGGAGGATGCAGCTAGTACCGTGCTGTGGGGTGGATGCATCTCTCTGACCCAGGAGCTGAGGGAGGAATTATTTGAGAGAAGGGAAAAAAAAAAAAAAAAAAAAAGTCCTTTCCTATCTATCATGGACTAGAAAATCAGCAAAACGCTGCAGAGAGGCAAGCAGTAGGTGGCTAATTAAAGCAATTGAATTATTTTCTCTCAGCTAAGGATTGATTAGGCACTCGAGCATATTGGGCACTTGTGGTATTGTGTTTGTCTCGAGCACTGAAGGAAGAGCCTAATGAAAAAGCTGTAATTTGCTATTTAAACAGTTGCTTCACAGAGTTTTGAAACGCTCATAGTTAGCCTGGCAACATTTCACAGCTGAACCGGGTGCTCCAAGGAACCTCAACTGGTGTTTTGGACACGCATGGGGATTTGGGGGGCTTTTTTTTTCGTGTCAGTGAGCAATATGACCTCCTTTTGGCTTCTGGCTTTTCAGTACAGTCTGCTCCTTTTCAGTCCTGTCCCACCTGGTTGCTGGGTGTTGCTGCCCATAAAAAGGCACATCTGAAGCTTAGTCAAAGCTTAGATCCTGGCACAAGTCAGCATAGTTCCCCTGAAGCACAGGAGGTGAAATGGCTTTACTCCAGGCAAGAAGCTGGTCCAGTTTGACTGCGATGCCCATTTAAAGCACGACTGTGGGGCAGCAGCCTCCAGCCACCCCTGTGTGCGGGCACTGAGATCTCTAGGGCAGCTGCCTCTGCAGTTTCCTCAAGTTCCAGAAGCAATAACTTTTAGCACCTGGATGAGCCAATACGCTGGTTTCTATCAGATCTATGAGGGTATTAATTTTCACTCATAAAGAGCCTGGCTGTAGTTTCTCCCGTGCTCCTCAGAGGAGGCTGCGTCCGGCTGCCGTCAGCGAGCAGCTTTGCTGCATCGAAGCCATCCCGAGGGGTCACAGGCTTCTTCCCTGCACCCTGCAACAGCTCGCATTTGCATGAAGCACTGAGGAAAAGCCAGGGGGCTGTGCTGAAAAGCCAAAGGCATTGGGTCGGAGGGGGAGCTGCTCACTAACCGCTGTCTCCCTTCCCTTGGCTAGGTACGTAAGGAGTATGGGAAATGCCTGCGCACGCATTGCTGTAGTGGGAAAAGTACAGAGAGCTCCATCGGCTCAGGAAAAACCTCGGGGTCACGGACGCCTGGAAGATATTCCACAGGCTCGCAGGTAACCCCCCTTTCTTGTCCGTGCCCCAGTGCTTTGCGCCGATTGCCTTCGGGGCTGCCAAGGAGCTGCTGTGGGGTTCTCCCTCGTGCACCCACAGAGATTTCCCTCCCTCCCGGACCTGAATTCCACACGCTGGCTTCCCTTGGAATGTGGTGGCCCCTTCAAGAACCTCCTAAAAAAAAGGAGAATAAAAAGTCCAAATTTGCCCTCCAGAGCAGGAGTGTGATCATTACCTGAGCTCTCCTGCCCACTTCCCATGGGAAGCAGGAGTTGGGAGCATTTTGTCAGCTATGCTCCATCCCAGTACATCCTTCAGTCACAAGCTGAAGATCGTTGTCACCACTATCGCCATGTACAGCTATGATGCTGTAACAAACAAGTATTTTTCTTGATAAAAAATAAGACTACAGGAGTCTTGCCATAGCCTTCCCAGTGACCAGGTTCGCTTGCTGGCTTTCAGTGGTTTGATCAATTCCTTGCCTCACTCAATTTCCCTTAGCTTATGGACCTCTTAGGAGAATCCATTAGGGTCAGATTATCTTATTAAGTGATTGGATTTGTTAGGCTTTGATCACTCGAAAATTCAGGTTCTGTGTGGTTTGCTCACTTAGCAATTCTGGAGTGAACTTGGACGTACAGATGCAGATTTAGGGATGAACAGTTTCGTAGAAAACGAAGCTTACTTCTCAATCAATAGAAACCAAACACAAATTTATTCAGTACTACTAATGGAAGTAATTATACATGACAGTTCCACTATTAAATTATGAAGGACATGCAGCAAGTAACAGTTTATAGCCTCCTAGGAAAAATCTAATTTGCAATTTTTGTCTTGGAGCAAGTTATTATTTATTTTCAGTGGTTTCCAAGATGTCACCAAGAGCTCCAGTCTGACATCTCTGTAGGTCTGGATGTTCTGCAGGGCAAATAACAGCCAGAGAATATGGAAGCTCTCTCCAGTAGGCCATCAAATCCCACAATAATCAATAATGTCCAAAACTCACTGTATCCAGAAGCATTTAGGTGGTTGTTTTGAAGACCTTTGGTTTTACATAACATACCTACTGGGTAGGTGCCCTCATCTCTGAGGAGAGTTGACTTTACTACTCCCTCTTGACAGTCTCAGTGCAAGAAAACAAGCCATTTTGAGGGTGATGTGAGTGTTCTGGCAGCTCTCCCTTCATGGCAGGTGTGGTTTGAGGTACCAAGAAAGATTACTTTGCCCTCAGAAGCTTGTCCTTGGAAGAATGGCAGTGCCTGAAACCTGTTGTAGGTAGGAGAAAGCTCACACAGCTGATGGAGAGCGGATGGAGGTCAGTCTAAGCTGTAGAAAGCATCTGACTCCTAACTTTTGAATAGAGAAGCCCATGAGGAACAAAACTCCTAATATTCCTTTTTTCTCTGAAAAGCACTTTGGAAACAGAATAATTATTCCACAATGGATCATGTCAGAGAAATATAATGGATTAAATGTCCAGGTGAAAAATAATTGCTGTAAAAGTGCACAGGCCTCATGTCACATTCTGCTTCCATTTATAGAGGGCTGATGCATGATAAGGAGATGCTGTTACTACATAGTTAATGAGTAGACTAGAATAGGAGGCACTTTTCAGATGTGACCACACGAGTAAGTCCTGGAAGGTCTCGCGTGGCTCAGATCTCATTCCAGGGAGCACTGGATTTTTAGCAATTAGGAAGAAACACTGTCACAGTGGGAACCAGCCTTCCCCATCCCACAGACTGCCTAGCACCACTTTCATGCAGTCATGGGACACCCTGATCATACTCTGAGAGGTGAGCGAGGGTTTCTCCTGGGTTCCTCAGACATCTGCACACAGGGATTGTGGTCGACCAGCTTGCAAGATGCATATTGGCTGATCTATTTTATCTTTTGTGGGGTCTCAGGGGGGAGGTGTGAGGCAATGGCACGAAAGCCATAGAGGTGGATACTCCACAGCAGATCTGAGAAACAAAATAGAAGGCCAGCACATTTGGGAAACTGTTTCCCCAGCAGCAGAAGCTACACCACAGATGGCAAAACCATCACCAATTTTTCAGTAGGGGAACAGGAGTCATTCATTTGCGGGGGGAATTTCCCCACCCCCCATATTTTCCCAAGATGAATAGTAGCTATAGAATACTTCTGTGTGTTCAGGGACACCAAGACACAGCTCGAGTCTTCTGTCACATTACAATACTGGACAGAAGCTGGTTGAGATCGTAAAGGAAGCATGTGTGCTTCTGCCTGCAAGTTATTTTTCCATTACCTGATGCTATGCTGGTAAATCTGTAGCTCCCATGGGTCTGGGTTTCTCTCCTATACAATTTCTATTGCTTTTTTTTTTCTTTTCTTGACGTAGGCAATCCAATTATGTACTTCTTCTTTGAGCTAGATGTTTGTGTTATGAAATTAGGCAGGCAGGGTCTGGCTTGCACGAGGCAGGTTATAGCCAAACAGCAACCACTTGCTTACAGCTGTCTAGAAACAAGCCTCATCCTGAGCTAGACGTGCCAATAGCCATCTTTAGTGAGGCAGAAAGAAACCTGTCTGCAGCTGCTAAAAATTCATGACCTACTGTGGTTCAATCCTTCTTCAGAGCCGGATTCGTAGGATGTGGAACGACACAGTTCGAAAGCAGTCCGAGTCTTCCTTTATTACTGGAGATATAAACAGCTCAGCTTCACTCAACAGAGGTAATTATAAGCTATTTTTCATATCTCTAACTCTTGTGATGGCTTTAAGGAGTCTGAAATGTGTTACCCCTTCACCCCCCACCTCCTCCTCTCCTCGAATGGCTCTGGACCCTATTCTCCCATGTAAGAAATGTTACGGTGATAACCAGGAGGAGGTTTTGTGGTGGTGGTGGTGGTTGTTGCCTTCTTTTTTTTTCCTTTCTTCCTTTCTTTTTACACATGCATTTTCAAGAATTGTCATTTCTGGAAGGGAGGTAGGAAAAGTAAAAAAGAGAAATGAAATGAAGTTGAAAACTCCCTTTTCCCTCACCAAACTGGTAGTGCCAGGAGCTGCTGAGGTGTCAAACCTTGTTGCTGATGGTGCAGATGGGCCACTGCAGCACTGTACAGCCTGTGTTAAGCATCACAAGAGTCCTGATTGTCCTGGGTGCGTAGCAGTCCTGTCATCTTTACAAAAGCAGAAAGGAACAGCAGAGCATAAACGTGAGAAAAAAAAACCTGTGCTTGGAACAAAGTTGTCTGCGTTGGTGTTCATCTACCTGGTTTGAAGGACTGACTGATGTGAACTTTATGGGCATGTGTGGAGGAAAGGCTATCAGAAATGTATATGGCAAACAAACTGTGGTGCCTGGCATGGGAGGGATTAAAAATGTCTTTTTCTGGGAGTTGCAGGGAAATGACGGTAAGGAAATCCCAGACAAAGAGCCACAGAGATTGATTTCTTTCTCCTCCAGTACAATTACTTGATGGCTTAGCCTTGAGCAAGCAGATGCCAAATTCTGCTTTCTGTATCTGCCCAGTTGATGCCGAAATTAAGAGGGGGTAGACTGGGGATTGCTGGGCCCAGCTGTTCGCTCATGACAGTGAAAATCAAAAGTATTTCCAGTCCCAATGGTCGGGCTGCAAAGCTCAACGGAGACTGGAGCTGGGACTTTGGTTCGTATTCAGTTTTCATTCACCCAGAATTCCCATTGATTTTAGGGTGAGTTTTGCCTGAGGACAGGATTTTGACTGTGTTGTTAGTGATACTGACCACGGCGTGCTGGGGAACTAGGAGTGTAAGCTTCAGTTCTCTGAATATTGTATCTCGCAAATCAGTGCAAAGGGGAAAAGCAGTGTAGTTAACACGGAGATGCTCTTTAATCCCTCAGCCCACTCTGCTGGCTTTTGCACCAGGGTGTTTCCACTTTGCACTGAAGGTTCAGTAACAAAGGCAGCTCTAAGATGCCATGACTGCAAACGCCGGATTTAGCCACGTATGTTGCACTCACATCTCCCTCTGTCTCTGCATCAAAGGCTGGCGAGCTACGGCCAGTGGAACATCTCCCTGATGGGGAAAGATGATGAAAGGAGTGGAGCATCTCCCTTATGATGAAAGGCTGAGGGAGCTGGGTCTCTTTAGCTTGGAGAAGAGGAGGCTGAGGGGTGACCTCATTAATGGTTATAAAGATGTAAAGGGCGAGTGTCAGGATGGAGCCAGGCTCTGCTCAGTGACATCCAATGACAGGACAAAGGGCAAAGGGTGCAAGCTGGAGCATAAGAGGTTCCATGTAAACATGAGGAGAAACTTCTTCACTGTGAGGGTGCCAGAGCCTGGCCCAGGCTGCCCAGGGAGGCTGTGGAGTCTCCTTCTCTGGAGACTTTCCAACCCCCCTGGATCTGTTCCTGTGTGGGCTGCCCTGGGTGACCCTGCTCTGGCAGGGGGGTTGGACTCCATCATCTCCAGAGGTCCCTTCCCACCCCTGCCATTCTGTGATTCTGTGACTCTCTGGGGCTAATTTAGAGGGGGATCAGTTGTCACACAAAGGTTGCAGCAAGACCTGCTGTTTCCCTCGGCCGTCCATCGCCCTGGCTCAGCAGCGACCCAAAATGTGTTACCCATGAAGGTTGGCTTGCTCTCCGATGCAGCCCAGGCTACAAAGGGAAATGCTTTGTCAAACAGGATCTTCTGGGCTCATCAGCCAAAGAAAGGCATCTCTCCTTTTTCAGTTTAGGGTGTTGGGTTTGGTTTTGTTTTGCTGTGCAAAGAAGGGAGCGTGACCATAAATTGGGAAAGCTAGGAAGAGGTTTCAAGTGAGTGATCTTCATCCCAGTGTGGCAAGAGCCTGTTACTGGATGTGCCTGTTATTTAAAGGTCAGTTGGGAAATGAACTGCCGGGGGGAGCCATCTTCAAAGCATAATTCATCCAGCTTTTTTCCTCATGTGTAACATCAGATGAGAGGAATGACCTGACTGCAGAAGGAGCCTGATAACTGCCTTGGAAGGGAAGTCTTTTAGGTGGGGCAATTAAGCGACTTGAATAAGTTGTATTATTACACAGGGGCATCCTCCCTCTGTTTCGTGCAGTCAGGCACAATATCTGTTGTTGTTTTTTTCTTTTCTGGTAGACAGAAGTGTCTGCATAATGGAGCTTAAAACAGTTCTTTGGGAGTTAGCAAGTCCAAAGCAGCAGATGGTCAGTTCTGCTAGGAAAATACCCCTGACATCAACATTAATCCCAACTGCACAGAGCCCCAGATATTTCACACTTTCTCCTGTTCATTCCAGCTGAAAAGAAACATCCGTGGTATCAGGGCCTTGCGTAGAGCATAAGTTGTTTCTTCAATCTCTCCAGAGAGAGCTGCAGCCTGACCAGACCAGTGGGGCTATGTGGTTTTCACAGTTCTTGTCTTCCTCTTAATATTTCAGCATGTACGTATCAAGCTTTAAAGGAGCTGTTTCATTAATGTTTTATTTAGACGTGTGTGGTAAAAGCTCAGAGGAGTAACGTGCAAGCCTTGAGCTGTATGGTTGGTAGCTTTCTCTGCCTGAGGTTGATACGAAAAGGGTTGGGCACCTGGTCAGTACCTGTTCCCTTTTGCATGAAAAGTATCTGTATTATCCCAGGCTAAACATTCTTTGTGCACTGATCATTTGCCCAGACCCTTCAGACAGCATCCCCCTTCCTAACGCAGGGAGAAAAAAAATCCTTTCTCCCCAGAACCACTCCATCCATCTCCAGGTCCTGGCCCAATTCCACTTCTCCATGTCCTGAGCCAGCACTGAGTTTTCACATCTCTGTTGTGGGAGCAGAAAGCAGTGAGCCATCCTCCAGCTGAGGTACTTCCTCAGTTTTCCCCTCATCACATTCACAGTACTCACAGTCCCCTGCTGCTTGACAGTGTCCCAGGCAAGGCTGCTCGAGCTGTCCATATTCCTGCAGGATGGCCAGCACCTCTCTGTGCCATCCCATCCCATCTCCAGAGGTCCCTTCCAACCCCCACCATTCTATGAATCTGTGATTCTATAATGTGTTTTGTAATAAAAATTATACTCACTCTTGACTCCTCAGACATACATGACCACTTCAAATATTTCCTGAAGGTAATGTCTGGTTACAGATTAGTCCAAAATGTTTCAGACTTTGTTTCCCCTTGCTACTCATTATGGCTTAGTAATGGTGTGGATTTGGGGTTGTTGCACCACTGAAATTGGGAGGAGGGGAGCAGAAACTGGCCATGGATTTCCTCTTCCACCATCAAATGAAGAGTGTGCCAGTCCAGCCCATGGTTCTGGGCTCTGATTCAGGATCCAGTGGAATACCTGCTCCTTACACTCCCTCCCTGCAGCTTTGGTCTGGCTGGAGGCTTCTGCCATCTGTTTCACACCCACCCTGTGCTCTAGATTTCTTTTCCCAGTGCTGAAAACTTACAGGGGTTGTAAAAGCTGAACCAAGCCCATTACCTTGAGAGTAGAAAAAAAGACGTTTCCCTTTTCCTGCAGGGTGTTTGGTGTGAGTAGTCTTTTTACAGGCACTTGGACGTGATGCTGAAAAACTGGACCAAAAGGGATGCACCTGGGATGGACTGTTTGCTAAAACTTACTACTTTAAAAGCTGAAAAGTAGAAGGTATGAAGGGAAAGCAACAAAGTTTTCCTTTGTGTTGGGTTCATGAGGAGAAAGTAGAACAGCTGACTGCTTGGCTGTAACAGTGGATATTTTTTGGTATTTGGGCTAAAAACAGTTCTTGAAAGGAGCTGGAGATTAAAAGCAATCAACAGCATTTCTATTATTCCAACCCTGCTGTAGTTAGCCCTGCTTTGGTCAGCTAACGATGGACCTCTGCTGTACCCGTGGATGGAGCCAGCCAGGGAAATTGGGATGTCTGTCAGCATGGTGCGGATGGCACGAGAAGGTGGATGGAGGGGACGGCTGTAAGCACGAGCACTGCTGGGCTCTGGTGGTGCAGCATGGGACAGAGCTCTGGGTACATCCCAGTGGCCACCTCAGGAGCATGAGGGACAGATCTCTTTGCACCTTCGGGGCGCTATTGCCAAAAAGCACTCGGATAGCTCAGAAAGCCTTGCTAAAAAACAATCAGTGTGAAACATCAATGTGACTCCAGCCTATTTTTATCCATGTCTTAAGTGAGAGGTAATACAGTAATTGCCATCTCTCTTTGGATATGAGACAACTGGGAGAGGAAAAAAAAGTCATCGTGAACTGTAAGGTATTTTGTTACCCTTCAGATTTTCTATCTGGGGGCGGATGGGGAGGGTGTTGTGATATTCTTTTCCAGAGGAAAAAATGAAGTTATGTGTTAAAGAAAGGAGCATTCCTTGTTTTGGTGGAGCTTGATGGCAGCAGAGGCAAAACACAGTTTGTCACTGGTATGGGGCAGTGCTTTGTTACAGGCAAATGCACTGATGGAGCTGTGGATATCAGTCAGGTTAGCAGATAAGGAGAACTATAAATTGGGATTGATGGGCTGAGGTCAGTGGGATGGGGTTCAACAAGTCCAAGTGCCAGGTCCTGCCCTTGGGTCACCCCAGCCCCAGGCAGCGCTCCAGGCTGGGGGAGGAGGGGCTGGAAAGTGCCTGGCAGAAAAGGCCCTGGGGGTGCTGGGGGACACCCGGCTGAGCAGGAGCCAGCAGTGTGCCCAGGTGGCCAAGAAGGCCAAGGGCATCCTGGCCTGGCTCAGCAATAGTGTGGCCAGCAGGAGCAGGGCAGGGATCGTGCCCCTGCCCTCGGCACTGGGGAGGCTGCAGCTTGAGCACTGGGCTCAGGTTTGGGCGCCGCAGGAGAAGAAAGACATTGAGGGGCTGGAGCGAGGGCAGAGAAGGGCAAGGGAGCTGCTGAGGGCTCTGGAGAGAATGTCTTGTGAGGAGCACTGAGGGAGCTGGGCTTGTTCAGCCTGGAGAAGAGGAGGCTGAGGGGAGACCTTCTTGCTCTCTGCAGCTGCCTGAAGGGAGGTTGGAGTGAGGTGGGGGTTGGTCTCTTCTCCCAGGTGATAGGACAAGAAGAAATGGGCTGAAGTTGCCCCAGGGGAGGTTTAGGGTGGATATCAGGAAAAACGTCTTTCCTGAGAGAGTGGTGAGGGCTTGGCACAGGCTGCCCAGGGAGGGGCTGGAGTCACCATCCCTGCAGGGGTTCAAACAACATCCAGATGTGGCACTTCAGGACATGGTTTAGTGATCCTGATAATGTTTAGTACATGGTTGGACTTGATGATCTTGAAGGTCTTTTCCAACCTTAATGACTCTAAAAAATGCCTTCATTCATGGCAAACATTTCCTGTATCGTAATGGTTTTCCCCTGTTTGGGGAAATAAATGGGATAGAGCTAAAGCTACCAGATTTCACTGAAAATAAAAACTACTCCAGAAGTCTCTTGCATTGGGTCAAGTGGCTGTACTCCCACTGTAATGCTTACAAACTAGACGGCAAATTTAACAGTGTATTCCAATTACAGTCTAGCTATAGAAGCAGGAGTATGGGCACCTCTTGTCTTCTGGCTGTATGCACGTATAGTTTATGTCCCCTCACCCCTGAAGCACTGCACACTGTTCCCACCACCCAGTTCCTCCACAGAGGTCTCCTGGGGGATTTCTTGGTCATCTACATCGCTGCTCCACTTGTCTGAAGGACAAGAAACATCAGGGAGCTGTAAGAGCAGAGCTGTTTTATGAGGAGGAAGAGCTGGGAGTGAAGGGAGAGAGAGTCAAGCACAAGCCATGTCCTCACTGACAGGACATGGTCCCAGAAGGGTTAAGCCAGCAGGCAGAGATGGGTGCTGGTAGCAGGGTCCATCCACAGCCCTGGTCAAGATGAAGGAATGAACCAGCACCAGGGTCCAGCCCAGAGCAGCAGAAGGTGTTGGAGAAGACAAGGCTGGAAACCCAGGGCTACAACCCAGGTGCAAGGTCCAGCCCGGAGACAGACACAAGGTAAGGCCAGGGTGCCCAGGGCTGAGCAGGGGCTGTGGGTCCCTGGCAGAGTCTCACTGGATTCTACTGGGGTCATCAAGAGCCCAACAACCATTTCAGGCTTGGACCCCAGGACCTCTGGCAACCCTTCCTGCAGGATGGTGAGTCTTAAACGTGGCAGTGAGGGTCTGTTCATGAGGGAGCACACCCTTACCAGCAAACCCCACCAAACAGCCATCACAAAGCCCTCAGATACCTACTATTGACCCACCAGGTATTATTTCTGGCTGGGAAAGCCATGTTCAGTCCCTCTTTCTTCTCAAGCAAATGGGCTGAAATGGGAAACGGGGACGAGGGTTTTGCTTGTCCCTGCCCCTCTCTTTTTCTTCCCAAATGCCAAGGTGTCATTGTGTACCCCAGCTCCTAAGTAGTGCTCCATGATAAATACTTGATTTCCCTTTGCTTTATTATTTCTCCCCTGCGTTTTTATATCAACCGCAAAGACTTAATCTGAAACAGACGCAGGGAAAAGGGAAATTATTGCTACTGTTTTCAGAGATAATCAGTTTAATGTCAAATTCATGTGGATTTCTTCATAATGAACAGAACAAATTGACCTCAAATTCAAACAGTGGGAATCTGAGTCAGAGGGGAAAATTAAAATGAAGAACATTAATATCCTGATTTCTAACCCAACCAAGACCTGATTGTTTCCTCAATGAAATCTGCCATCAAATTCCTCCCACCCACCCCAAAAGATAATTAAGCTGTGATTTCCGGGATGAAATCATATCTGCACCGTTAACTCAGCAGGGACGGCTGCGTGTGTTACAAGAAGGGTGGGTGAAGCTTTAAATTACCTTCAGGTGGCCATATTATCTTGCATTTTTAGAAAGCAGTTATTTAGCAAACACAGTAGAAGGTGAAATTCTTCCTGTGGTAGGAGATTGTCACTCCAGAAGACAGGAGCTGCAGGTTAGTGCTGGGGCACTGCTGTGAGTTGGAGTTAGGTTGCTCTCCACAGATCTTCCCTTCCAGCTCAGGGACAGGGGCTGCTGGATGTGTCTCAGCCTTGCAAGCTGAAGATGCCTCAGTTTAGCTGCCTGCAGGGTTGGTGGGTGCATGGTCTGGACATAACTTGGTAATACAGCACCAAAACCAGGGTGGAGTTTGGTGTGATTATAAGGAGGGACAAGCAGGGGGGGAAAGAAACAAAAGGAAAGCAGAAAATAGAAAAAGGAAAATCAAGTCAGGATTCCCCTGGGGATCTCAAACCCCTTTCCTGGTACCTTCAGAGAGGGATTGCTGCTCATGGTGGTGCTTCGATAAAGCAGAGAGCGGATGGAGATTTGGACCACGGAAGCATTATTGTTGTCATGCATCAATCTTTCTCGAGATGCTCATTCACTCCTTGATGGATTGATGTGACCAGCACAACAGACAGATTTCTGCTGGATTTATGTTGCATATGAAAGAAATAGCAATCAGCCAAGCCCTGGGAGAGGTGGAAATGCCTCTGCTCATCTCGACAGGGTATTCAGAGGCACATCAGCTGGTCCTGTCTAAACACTGCTTACCTGCTCTGAGTAACACCTGTGGTTCATCTTGTGACTTAAAGATATTAGAGAATGAATGTTTTTCCTTTCCTTTCCTTTCCTTTCCTTTCCTTTCCTTTCCTTTCCTTTCCTTTCCTTTCC
>JANVCC010000059.1:8773065-8783701 GCA_025345505.1 Todiramphus chloris collaris | reverse complement strand
CTTTTCTTTTCTTTTCTTTTCTTTTCTTTTCTTTTCTTTTCTTTTCTTTTCTTTTCTTTTTTCTTTTCTTTTCTTTTCTTTTCTTTTCTTTTCTTTTCTTTTCTTTTCTTTTCTTTTCTTTTCTTTTTCTCTTTCTTTTTCTTTTTCTTTTTCTCTTTTTCTTTTTCTTTTTCTTTTTCTTTTTCTTTTTCTTTTTCTTTTTCTTTTTCTTTTTCTTTTTCTTTTTCTTTTTCTTTTTCTTTTTCTTCTTTTTCTTTTTCTTCTTCTTTTTCTTCTTCTTTTCTGTTGGCAGCAAACAGTGCCCCAGTTTCTCCTGTGAAGCCAGTCAGTTTTCATGTCATGTCTTTCAGAGAGATGGTTTTATGGTGCAGGTTTTGGTTTTTTTTTTCATTTTCAATTAGCAAGTTGTGGCTGCCCAAACATACAAACTGGCAGACAGTGATAACCGCTGCACTTTTTAAACATATTTTCAAGTTTGCCAGGCTGCTTGATTCTTTTAATTCTCGTTCCTGTTGTGGTACTGGGGCAGGCAGGTTCAGACTCCTGGGATGTCCCAGGTGCCTGCAGTTGCTTTCCTTGTTCATGAATGCATCTGCAGATTCCTAGAAGGAACTCACCAAAATATCTTGGGTATAACAATATTCTGCATTCTGTTTGTTGGGTTTTTTTTTCTGAGCACTAAACAAATCAAAAATAATCCCACTAAAGAAAATTCTCTGTGTCCTGCAGATGCTTGGCTGTTGTGAGTACGATTGCTGTGCAACTGGGGCTGGGGTGTGGTGCTTCTGTTTAAACCTCAGCTCCCCCTGGAGATGCTTTCAATGCTTTGTGCTCTGTTTTCAGTGATGTTCAGGGTTTTCTGAAGGTAAATGCAGACATCTTCTCAAAGTTGAGCCCAGAGTGGCCCTGGTAGGGGCAGCAGCCTCTGTGACTATTCAGAGACCATCGTGTGATCTCATTTCTTATTCATTG
Source organism: Todiramphus chloris collaris (assembly GCA_025345505.1). NCBI lineage: Eukaryota > Metazoa > Chordata > Aves > Coraciiformes > Alcedinidae > Todiramphus > Todiramphus chloris. Next base: position 8,782,729 of record JANVCC010000059.1, on the reverse strand, counting down.
TTACTCTAAATCTAAGACACAGCACTTTTCCCCAGAACCCATCCTTTCTGCAGAGTGCCGAGACGTGTCAGTGCTTAATGCAGGTCCTTGCTCACCGTTGCTGAGTCAGCAGGGTGCTGCATGAGCCTGAGAGATGCAGTGACCCTAGCCCTCGAGCATCTCCCTTTCCACGGGCTAGTAAAGCCCTCAGCTGTGGGAAAGCCAGCTTTTGTTTCAAGGGATTCAGGATACTGGAGCCTGGAGGCCTCTGGTTCACCCACAACTGGCAACAGCAGTGCCACTATCCTCCTGCCTCTAGAGTGTGATTAGAAGTTGGCTCCTAGAGTTTCTTGGTCCAGGTTGCTGTTTGAGAAGGGGACAGTGGTTTTCAGAGAGGCCTAAGTGTCCTCTGGCTGTTTGGTGGAAATCAAAGGGTGAGAGTCCCTGGAAACACCTCTGCTAATCCAGAGAGAGCCTGCAGGCTGCTTCCCAGCAGCTCATCCGGCCATAGTTTCTCAAGTGCAGGTTCTGCTCCTCACCAGGGAGAGCAGCGTTCAACAGCTCTTGCTGTCCCAGCACCATGGATGCTCCCAGCAGTGCCCCCAACACGGGGGAGAGCCTGAAGTTTAGGTCACATCTCCCCATCTCACCAGCCTTTTCCTGATGAAGCTCTTTCATTTCATCCACCGTGCCCTTCTGCTCCTTCTGCTCTCTCTCGTAACCCCCACAGACTACGCACATCACCCCTGACCGTGGACCCCTCTGCCTGGGGCCCATTGCTTGGATGGAGGGCATACTGGGAGGGAGTTGTCCACGTGCAGTTGCACCAAATCAGCCAGGAGGGATTGCTGTTTGCAAGCCATCAATCTCTGCAACCCTGTTAAACAACTGTTTGCTTGGCTAAATGTCAGCATCTGCCCTCAGAATGACCCATCCTGATAATCACATATGAAGTAGACAGAAATTCCAGGTAGATGACAGCAGAGCAGTATTTTCTGTTTGCAAGGGAAGTCAGCATCCTTTTGGACTAGCAAATTGCCTCTACATTTATGGGTTTTTTTCCTTTTTTCCTCTCTTTTTTTTTTTTTCCCCCAATCAGCCCTACATTTTATGCCAGGAAAATTATTATTTTCTTCACCAAGGATCAAAACTTGGGGAATTTAACTCCGATTTCTGCCTATGTGCAAAATGAATTCCATTGTCTATTGTCTTGTGGTTTATTTTGCCCCTCCACTGCTCGGGACAGAGTTAGCTGAGATTTGTTGCAGTGATTTCAGTGAGTGACATGACATTCTTCCTGTGGGAGATATTACAAACTGGCTTTGGTTTTAGGACTGGCAGCCATATAATTGGAAGTTCAGTCATTAGGTGGATCAGATTTAAAGAGGAAAAGTAAGGGCAAGGCAATTGCTGAAATCAGAGCAGGCTTTGGGGAGTATTAGATCCAGCAGAGTATTGCTGTAGAGCTATCTTAATATGATGACTGTGGAGGAAGGAAGGAAGCATGACTGCTTATATAGATTCCTAAAAGTATGGCCCAGTTTCCACATGTCTTGGTAAAAGCTCAGGTCTAGTGAGAAATAAGCTTAAGTGGGAACAACTGGGATAGTGCATGTTCATATAGTGGAGGTACAGGGAGGTATAAACCCTTGGGAGGTGGTAAAAACACACGTCCCATCCTGGGACAATGTTTCTGCTCCGGGCTGTTGTGAAGGAATCAGCAAGTGGGTAAATACTAAGAAATGGATGTAGACTACCTGTGTGTTTTGGGCAGATTATAATCCAGCAGAGGTTTGTCATTGCAGAAGAAAGGAAGGGAAAAAAAAAAGAGGCAAAGACATACTTTCCCTCCCTTGTCTCTGCATGAAAGCACGGGATGTTTCATTTGGCAGAAGATGGCCCAGAGCTTAACAACCTCATTTGCTGAAACTCCATTTTGCTGCAGTCAGTATTAATAGCTTCTCAATGAATAGATTAGATGCTGCAAGTGACAACAAACCTATTTGAGAGAAATTTAATAGGGAGGTTTATTGAAGTTTATTAACTGAATCCTGTTGGCTATTATAAGAACACAGCTCGATAAATCTAAACATCAGATCATTTGTTGGAGGGAGCCAGGAAAAAAATGCAGAAAATACCTGTTGTCCTCCAGCAAATATGTCTGATTTCACGTTTCATAATTGCATTCATCGCTGGAGTACATTGCGAGTGAGCACACGGAAGAGCAGGATTCTTTAAATACTTGAAAACTCTGCCTCTGACACAGAAGAGGATGCTACCAAATGTTTGGTAGGGAGAGTCACAATGAAAAAGAGAGCTGTGACTCCTACAAACCTACTTGGAATGTATTTTCTTCCCCTGGGAGTAAGTTAATGCTACGTGGGGCACAGAACCAGCCCGAATTTAAAATCAGTGCAGAGAGGATATTTCATAGAATCATAGAATCACAGAATTCAGTACCATTCAGCTTAAGGAGATGAGTTATTTACCACAGGCAGTGTAAGGCAGCGTACGTTGTGGGATTCTTTTTTTACTGGACACTTAGGAGAGGAGTCACCTCTCACCATATTGTTGGTGTTTGGGCTAAACTGTGCTCCCTGGCAGCTCCAACTGCAGGGCACGGTCCGTGTTGTCTCTGTCTGTTGCTTGTTGCAGGGTGGTCTGAAGTCAAGCATGTGACATGTGAGATGTTGAGGGCTTGATGTATGGTGACTGAGCAGCAGGATAAGTTAGGAGCTTTGGGAGGCAGCGCGGTCAGGAGCACCGTGCTCTAGCCCTGCAGGAAGGGACCTGCATGGTTGGCAAAAACAGGGAGAAAACAGGAAGATTAATATGGAAAATATGCAGGGTGAGGGTCAAGGAGAAGGGGCCAGGCTCTTGTCAGTGGTGCCCTGGGACAGGACGAGGGGCAATGGGCACAAACTGGAACCCAGGAAGTTCCACCTCAGCAGGAGGAGAAACTTCTTTGGTGTGAGGGTGCCAGAGGCTGGCCCAGGCTGCCCAGGAAGGTTGTGGAGTCTCCTTCTCTGGAGACTTTCCAACCCCCCCTGGATCTGTTCCTGTGTGGGCTGCCCTGGGTGCCCCTGCTCTGGCAGGGGGGTTGGACTCGATCATCACCAGAGGTCCCTTCACACCCCTACCATTCCATGATTCTATGAACATTTCATTTGGAAAATACTGATGTTTGTATGGACATTTTTGAAGCATTCAGCTGATTTACTAGTTTGTCTGATGTAATTTGTCAACTGCTTTGGTCCCCTTTCTCAGCAAAACTGCACGTCTGGCACATCTGCTGGGCACTGGGGAAACCTCCCCATCACCAGTGAGTTTCCACCCTGCTAAAATGCAGGACAGAGATGGATTTTGGCATTGAAAAGACCCAAAGCCAAAGGCAATTCGTGAGGACATTGTTACCTATGTGGACAGATGATCCCAACTAAAGCAGTGCTGCTCAAGCCCTTCCAGCCTGGTAGAGCTACGCTGAAAGTCTGGAGGAGCAGTTGGATTTGTTTTCCTTCCTGTTGGGTAGTCCATGCAGATGGTTCAAGTTAAATGGCTTTGTGTGGCTGTGTCAGCCAGCTGCCCATGAGAAATCATTTGAATTTTGTTCCTGAATGATGCAGTCTATAAAGTCTGGCAACACGTGCTTGTCATCATCATTTTCATCCTTTGCTTTTCAATGAGTGGAGAAATCATACTTGTGTTCAACAAGGTGCAGTTTTCCCTTACAGTTAAAACACTGGAATCCTCTGTGTGTAGTTATGGTGACGGTAAAAAATGCAGGATTTTTGTTTTCTTTGCCCTGGTTGGTTCCCCTATCAGGTTTTCTCAGTTTGCAAGTCAAAAGTAGAATCCTCTGGGTCTCTCCCTGCACCCTGACCACAGGCCAGGACTTGTCACAGCCTTTGAAACCTTGTAAGAAAGGCTGGATTTTGTTACTTGGATCACAAAGATCCCCAGTGCTGTGAGAGGGACAGGAGCATCTGCCTGTTACCCAGCTAATATGTAACCTTCTGGAAGGGCATGGCTCCTTTCTGCTCGTGATCAGAGTGTAAATCCTTCCCTTGAGCAAATCCAGCATCAGGATACCTTGAACTGATCATGGGCATTGCCAGAAATAGGAATTTGAACATCATTTTGGCCATCAGAGCTGGCCTGGTAGCTGCACTTTGCACTGAACTTTAATCTTGGGTTGAGCATCAAGCAGAAACGAGGTGACTCGGGACTGTAGTTATACTGGTGTGGCTGTGGGGAATTTTTGTAGAGATGTGAGTGTTGCTGTTAAATATATTTGCTGGTCATGTTAATCTCATTGCCCCGAACCAGGAGATGCCCAGGTGAACCTCTGGGTTTGAAGCCCCATCTTTTTTTCCAGCTGCAAAGTCATGCTCCCAGCTGGGCAGAGCATGAGAGGGGTTTGGAAGCTATTTGGTATCCTCAACTAGAAGAACCAAAGATGTTCCAGCACAGCTGGATTGAAGGCAGTCACCTAAACTCCAGCAAATATTCTGCTGGGCTCAGGGGATTCGGGACCCGGCAAGGGAGGGATTTGTATGGGAAGCGTTCTGCTGAAATACAGGGAAGCAAAGATGACACAGGACTGTGGGATTTGCTGGGGGAAATCTGTGCCGTGCTGGCTGCTGAGAGCTGAGGATCTGGCCTTAAGGGAACAAATACAAATAAACGCTGAAGAGCGGCTGCTTGCTGAGGACATTCGGCACAGAGCCGGGCAACTGCCAGGGGGCACGTCCCAGGAGGGCTCTGATGGGGAGGAGACTCGGGGCTGTCGACGGGCACCCACAGCCCTGCTCTGTCTGCTTTTTGTGTCCCTGGACGTGCACTGACCTTTGCAGTCATAGCCCCAGCACCCAGCCTTTGCTGTGCACCCAGATGCAGGGCATCAGAGTAAGTCTCTCTGCTTTCCCTTGTGGTATTTTGGGAAGAGTGTGCCACTTTGATCCCACGGTTGCTTTATTGAGGTTTTTTTTTGTGGGTTGTTTATTACTAAGGCCATTTTTATGCAAATGAAGTCATAGTCTGGTAGTCTACCTGCTCCTTCTGCTCTTGCCTCCTCTGCAGACCTAATCCGCTCTTTCTAATAGCCCCGTTGGTTGCTATAGCAATGATAAAGGGCTATGAAAAAGGCAGGAGGATACTTAAATGTATAGCTGGTGTTACCTTTTTTCTTCCTCCCTCCCGGGAAGGAGAAACCCAATAATGGGGATTTGTTGGGTGTATTATTGTTTTATCTAAAGCTTTAACTGTAGGCTCTTTGGAGCCTGAATGCAGTCCTTCTGTCTCAGCATCCTTTGAGGCTGGGAATGTAACACCTCTAGAACATTTACAGAGAAACAAGGGCCCAAATTAATGAATACAAGGTACCTATCATTTTGTTTTTAAGATGCCAAGGGTTACATTTACCGTGCAGAGTGGGAAGATTGCTGTAGCCAGCCCACCACAATGGGAATCCGCTGCAGAGCACCTGGGGCCCAGCTGGCTTTCTGAAAGTACTCAAAGGTAGCTGAACACGTTAGCAGTGGGCTTGTTTTGGCTTTGCATCAGCAGAATTACTCAAGACTGCCATCCAAATTGGCATTTTGATCAGTAAATTAAAAAGTCTTAATGCCCTCAGCAGTCAAGGGAGAGGAAGGCAGAAGGTGCAGTATTTTTCGCTTAGTGGCTGTGTATGGGAATGGGTGGCTGTTTTGTTGTGCCAAACCCCATATTTTCCACTTTTTGACAACTTCATAGTCAGAGTCATGTATCCCCATTAAAAGCAGCCAGAAACTACCTAGTTTGTGATGACCCAAAAGAACCAGCTCGCTTCAGAGCCCATCCTGGTGAACACAGGCAAGGGAAGCATTAAGTGCTGACACAGGTCGGTCCCTTCTCCCTTGTCATGCAGCAAGAACATCCCCTCATGAAAAACAGCTCAACCTGCCCAGACAGGGTGGGATCAGCTCGTTCCCATCTGCTAGGGATTGCTAGAGAAGCTCAGACCAGGGGTATATCGAATGAGATGCTCTTCCTGCCATTTAAAGATGCCTCAAGCTAAAGCCTTCAGCACCACGCTGCAGGTATATCCCGCTCCATATCAAATCTCATAGGCTCTGAGCTGGAGTTTGGGTTAAATCTCAGATGAGAGGATTATATCACTTCTGAATTTATGGCTGCCATTAACTCTGGACATTCCCTTTATGTGTATAAAAGTGAGTCCCTTTTTGAATCTTTTATGGCTCAGCTTGATTAAAAGTGGGATGAAAGCAGAAACAATTTTAATGGGCTTAGTATTCACATAGGTGTAAAATTAGTGCAAGACGGAAAGTGGTTCCTACAATCCCTTATTGCAGATGTACATGAAACTCACAGATAATACATTACCAGAAAGAAAGAATTGACTCATTTACCTATTAGTTACATTCAAGGTTGCTTAGTTAAGCGTTCATATAATGTTTTCTTACAGGAGACAGCTTTGTTTCCTTATTTCCAAACACAGCAGCTCATCTTGCTTTCCACCAGCATAGCCAAAAATATCAGGTGAGACAAAACAAGTCTTTTTTTTCCAGCTGCATGTGTCAAGGAGCCTCCCTGGCATGCAGCCCCCCTGCAGTGCCGCCTTCTACTGTGTCCTGTGCTCAAAAGACTGATTAAGTGATACGCTAACTGATTAAGTGATACGCTGACACCAGACGCCTGGGGCTGGGGTGGGCTGGGGGAGGATGGGGGAGAGGCAGGAGAATGTTCTGCTCTCTCCTCTGCCTGTGCAGTCACGGAGAAACACATCCCAGGAGATGGAGCAGGTAGCGCAGGAGACCTCAACCCAGTCTTGGCTTTGGCCAACTTTTGGGGTTTTTTTAAATAATTATCAGGTGGGAGCTTTCAGAGAGCTCGCTGCTAAGGGGACTTGTACCAGCCAGAGGCCCTCAGGGCTTACACATCCACAGCAACTCCAAAAAAAAGAAAGAAAAGGGAAGAAAAATCAGGTTTCAGAGAAGAGGTTGTACCCAGCACCCCCCGTGTCTTGCAAAGATTGCCTCCACCGTGCCACAGGGCTGCCTCCACCCCTAAAAGAGACAAATGGGGTCTCCATGACAAAGACATCCCTGCCAGGGTTGCTGGTTTGAGGGGATGGCTTTTTGGTTGTTTGTTTGGATTGGGTCTCTGAGGTGTTTGTGACAGACACATAACCCCAGCCCTGGGACAGCCTTATCCTGGCTTGTTCTTGTTGCCCCACCAGAGACTTACTTGCCTTGTGGAAATGTTTTGTCTTGACAGTTTAGCCCTGGAGGTAAAAACCATGGTGTGTCCTTGGGTATTCCTGCTCTAGGCCTCCACTGATGACCGTGGGAATGGTCCTGGGGGCAAGTTCTTGAGTTGATCATTCCTTTGGATCCCGGATGGGATTTGGAGAAAGGGCTCAATGGGGTTTTTTTGGTCCCATAGGTCAGCTAAAAGGTGGGGGGAAGGCTTTGCTTCATGGGTTGATGCCTACAATAGGAATCCAGGTAGGTCTTGGCATCTGCCTGCCAAGCCGCGATGATCCTGAAAAGCACAAGTCCAGAGGCTGCGACTCCACGGGCTAAACCAAAGTGGGAGGACAACTGCTGAGTGCTTGGAAATGAGAGCAAGGAGGTCTGGGTGTGGGGAAAGGAGATGACTGTGGGGCAAACGGGGGGGCCTCGCAACACGTGTCTCCATCGCCTCGCTCGCTGCTGTAGAAACGTGTGACGGAGCCGTGGTGCTCCTGCCATCCGGGGTGGGTTTGGCTGGTTGGGGATGTGCTTGAGGGTGGTACCCGAGCACTGGCTGAGGTGAAGCTCACCCTCTTGGACCTGAGGACCAGCTGCTCTCTGCTAAGTGCCGAGAGCCTTCGGAGAGGCCGCATCCCCATCCTTTCTCTCTAATTTCGCTTCTTCGGTTTTTAGCTGCGTTGCAAAGGGGCAGCGAAAGAGATCCCAGCCCACGGCGGGCGTCCGATGTGCCGCTTTTCTCTTAGCTATTGGAGATAGTAATTTTCGTTTGTATTTTATTTTATTCATTTGGCACTTTGCAGAGAGTTCCTCCCCCTCCCCCTGCCATCTTCCTTCCTTCCTTTAGAGCAAGCATGTGGGCACAGCCTTGCTTCCACGCCGAGCGACTGGGGGCCCTCCATAAATGTAGCTTAGCCGCTTTCTGATACATTTCTTTTGCGTTGGTTTGGATTTGTGCATCGTCAGTAACATCTGTTCTGCTTTAGTGGCACACAGTTTCCCGAGTCTAATTAGCTGGCTGCTTGTAATCAGGACTTTTTCAACTGTTGTCATTCTGAATGTTCTTTTTTCCCTTTTTTTTGAGACCACATTTGCCTGATTGACCTTTTTTTGTTTGTTTTTTTTTTCTCTGTCTTTCTATCGGGCTGCTCCAGGAGCCATGGCTAATCATCTTATAACCAATGCTCTGCTTCGTCCTCATGGCACTAACAACCCTTATAATACATTGCTCGGGGAATCGGCGGTCTATAACAACCCTTCTGTCAGCATGTACAACGCACAAGGTGTGCTGGAGTTTCTCTCTAATTTTTCTAGTGAGAATTCCATTTTCTATGGCTTATTTTGGCCCATTTCTTTCTTTCTTCTTTTTTTTTTTTTTATTTTTCTGTTATTTTTTCTTCCTTTATTTTTTCCTTTTCCTCTCCCCCTCCCCCGCCCCCCCCCACACACGCTTTGGTTGGTTTTTTTTTTTCAAACTGGGCAAAAGTTCCCCTTCCTTTCATTTCAATGCATCTTTCCATTTCCCAAAAGGCTTTTTTTCCATGAGCGATCAAACTCACTTTGAGAGACCCTTGCCAGTTCTACTCAAAGCATTCATAGTGGTTTTGATTCTGATTATTTTCTTCTTTTTTTATGATTTTTTTTTAATGATTTTTTTTTCTTTTAATTTTTATTTTTAAATCTCTTTGCCATTGTATTGTTTTGCTCTTGTGTGTGTATTTTGTCGGACGTGCCCATTCCTCTCTTTGTTGTCAGCGCCTTTCCTTGTTAAACCATTCATTTCAGAACCAGGAACACCTCCGAAGGTAAGTGAAGCTAAAATGGCCTTTGCCACCAAAGCTGCTCTTATTTAAAATGGCATTTAGATCCGTGGCCAGCGGGACACTGGCTCACGCAGGAAAAAAAAAAAAACCCAAAAAAGGCAAAATAAAGCAAAACTGCCGTTGATCTCTAAGAAAAAAATGACAGCTGGAGCAAGGAGAGTAGGGCAGAGGTTGTAAAAAAAATGTTTTGCCGCTTGTATTAATACTTTTTATGTGAGCTATTTGAAATTAAAAAGGTATAGGGAAAGTAGCACATCCTCCTTTCGGCGGTGGGGAATAAATAGGTAGAGGGTCAGCGGTACCGAACGGAGGTTTCTGCTGTAGCACTCAGTCTCTGGTCACCTACGCGCTTGTCTCTGCTCCGGCTGCGGGAAGGGACCGTGTCTGTCAGCTGCTGTCGTGATGCTGCAGGAGGGGCAGGCAGAAGCATCTGAGCAGGACCTGAGGAGCTGGGGAGTGTGGAGCTCTGGCAGCTCCTGTCTCTTGGTGGCTCTGTCTTGCTCTGCCACTTCCAGGGCTTTTTGCTTTTCTTTTTCCTTTTTCCTTTTCTCTTCTTTTTCCTTTGTTTTTTTTTTTTTTTTTTTTTTTTTTTTTTTTTTTTTTTTTTTTTTT
>JANVCC010000059.1:8745115-8766504 GCA_025345505.1 Todiramphus chloris collaris | reverse complement strand
AAAAAAAAAAAAAAACAAAACAAGCTAGCAAAACTCTTTCTTACCAATCCAGCTCACGTCATTGGTTTTTGGTCACTCACAACTTGGTTTCACCACAGTGCCCTTTGCTGTGGGAGCAAACAAAACGAAAACAAATTCAATGAGATGGAAGGGAACCCTAGAGTTCTGTGCTACAGGCGTATTTTCCGTTTTGCTGTATTAACGGATGATAAGAAAACTAATGGCAGAAGAAGAGAAGTGAACAATTCCTATGTAATGTACAGATACTAGCATTGCACATATAGTCTGCTTTCTGTTCCTCCAGAACTTGCGTCCCTGTTAATGTAGTGGAAAAAAAAAGGAAAAAAAAAAAAAAAAAAAAAAGAAAAAAAGAAAAAAAAAAAACCTTTTTTCTGTTGTGCTGGTCTTGTAAGTTTGTCTACCAGTAGGAGCAAGGTTTTTCATAACTCTTTTGTTTTGTTTTGTTTTGTTTCTTTTGATTTTGTTTTGCCTCTTCCACTGCCCCTCCCTTCCATCCCCTCCCCATTCTGGTAAAAAAAAAAAAAATCTCACTGGGATTAAAAAAAAACAAAGCAAACAAACAACAAACCAACAAAGCAAGGACCATTTTCAGCACCACCATCACCATTTCTTTCCAGCCAAGGCAGTCTTTTTCTTCCCTCGCTGTGTAACGTTCTCCAGCCGGCGTGCTGCCAGCAGACCTTTTGGCAGACAAGAGCAGGGCAAACTTCCCCGGTGACAGCGCACAACCCATCGCGACAATAAGCCTGCAAAGCATCTTTAGTGAGCAGCCCTCCCCCCCAACCCATGAGCCAGGCCACAGGGTCACGTCCAGGAGCCGAGAGGTGGTTTTGTGGTTGGGTTTTTTGTTTTTTTTTTAATAGTCATAGCGGGGCTCCTACAGGAGACGGTCATTTCCCTGGAGGAGCAAAGAGCCTTCATGGCTCCATCTGGTCCCCGGTGTAGGCACTTGTACTGCAGTGGGTAAGAAGAGAATGGATTGACACATAGTGAGCTAAAAAGTACTTTGCAGTGATTTAAAAAGAAAAAAAAAGAAAAAAAAAAAAAAAAAAAATTTAAAAAAAAAAAAAAAGAAAAAAGAAACAAGTCTTCTGTTCATTATTTTTCCTAACAGGAAATTTATTTATTTGACAGGATTTTTAAGTAACATAGGCTTTCTGGAGGTAAATTAGCAGCACGGAGTATGAATTCTTTTCTTTTCCTTTTCTTTTCTTTTCTTCCTTTTTTTTTTAATTTATGATCCATTTTGTATGGTCTCAACAGTTGAATGACCTCATTACTAATATTTGTTGTAAAAGTGGAGCTTGTTTGCCAACCAATAAACAACTGATCACAATTTAGAAGACACTGTATGTATGTACTGTACGATCAATCTCTCTTCTGTTGCCGCTGCTGTTGTTGTTCCTCTCTCCATTCCTGTCTTCCGTACGAGTCTCCGCTCCTTCACGGCATGGGCGAGCAATGCCAGAGAGAGGAGCCCTGAGCTGAGCAATTTAAGCACAAAGGTTCCGCGGCGATGGCTGATTAGGAATAACCGCTCTAGGGGGTGAGGACGCCGGTTCTCGCAGGTGGTTCTAGGTGGGAAATTGTGCCTACTGTACAAACCAGCCAACGACACGCGGGCGGTTGGAGTCTCTAGTATTTCCTGTGTCATACCCTTTAATCATTGTAATCATTTTAATTTTTTTTTTAATGATTATTATTATTTTATTTTATTTTTCTTGGATTTTTTTCTTGATTTTTTTTTTTTCTTTTTAATTTTGATTCTTCTGAGATTAAAAACTGCTGGTAGCATGTCAAAGAGTAAAAGAAGTCCCCGTTAGGCCTCCTCGGTCGTTGTTTGCTGTGTCTTTATTTTCTTACTCCGGGGCGTACGCAAAGTGCCGCTGCTGCCCTTGGCCACGTCGCCCTTCCCATCCTACCGCTGCCGACGGCCCGCTGGTGCTTTGCCGCTCTCCTCCAGCCTCCCACAGCAAATCTCTTGGGAGCAATTAGGATTCATCATCAGGATTTAGAAGCCACAAAATAGACTGGAAAGGGTGATCACAGAATCATAGAATCATACAATTGCAGAATGGCAGGGGTGTGAAGGGACCTCTGGAGATGATCGAGTCCAACCCCCTTGCCAGAGCAGGGGCACCCAGGGCAGCCCACACAGGAACAGATCCAGGGGGGTTGGAAAGTCTCCAGAGAAGGAGACTCCACAGCCTCCCTGGGCAGCCTGGGCCAGCCTCTGGCACCCTCACCATGAAAAAGCTGACAAAAATAACCACTTCTGGATGTACTCAGTACCAATTTTCCAGCACATCATCTTTCACAAAGTCCTTGGGCTTTGGGGTCTGGTGCTGCCTCCATCCAAGCTGCCTCCATCCAACTCCCATCCAACTGGATCAAAGCCAAAAGATTTGGAGCAGATGGGTGATTCCCGTGTTAGGCGAGATCTTCTCAGTGCTGGAGGATCAATGCAGCAGCGGAGCAGCTCCGCTCCATTCCAGGGTTGTCCTCATGTGGGACAATGCTGCTTGGTGCTGCTCAGCAGGGGATGAACCAGGGCTGGTGGAAATTGTGGCCTACAAAAAAGTCTGGTTTGCGTCACCCGACTCCTTCCCGCAGCCGAGCACTCGGCTCAAAACATCTTGGGGAAGAAACTTCCATTACCGACCAAGCGCTGCTCACAGCTCTGCCTCTTGCCAGCTCTAGCTTTTAGAAAGGGAGCTTTTCCCATTGGGAGCTTGGGAATCACCTGGCTTCACAGCAAAACAGCCACTGGCCATCTGGGTCATGCTCTTGCTCTTGATGCTGCCTCCCTGTTTCATTTTCTCTTCGATGGCACCGGCAGTGGAGCTGGGCAGAGTGTGGTAGAGCTGTGCATGCAAGCAAAGCAAGCGTTTCAGACCCACAGGGTCATGCCAATCCATGTGGAAGCCCAACGGAGGAAACAGGCTTTAAATACTCAAAGTATTTTGGTGAAAGTAGAACTGTTTTTACTGCATTCGACTCAAAAAAGTCATTTTCCAGGGATGTGTCAGGGTTAGCTTCATGCAGAGGGTGAGACACACCATGGCAAACATGGTTGTGGTAAAATGGAAGGCAGTGATGGACGCAGCATTTACCAGCACGCCTGAAACTATGCAAGAACAAACCAGTGGTGGATGTGCTGTGGGATCACTACATCCGACTGAAAAATCTTGGACTTTCTCTTTTCTGAATGGTCGCTGTGTATTTTGGAGTGATCAGTGGACAGGCTGCTTTCCCCTCTTCTCCATCCCTTCTCACTCCAGCTTCTCTCCACCAGGCTATGATCTCTACTAGCGCTTTGCTAAAAAAATGCTGTTTATTTTCAAGCTGATCATTTCCATCCCCAGGCTGTTCTGGCACCACAGGATTCACTGTTGGTGCTTATAACTTTGGAAACAGCTGGATCACAAAACAGAGGGGAAAGAGATACAGTTAATTCTATTAATCCAACACTGGTTTAAGATTGTAATTTATTTGGGGGGACGGGGATTATTTTTGACATATTTAGCCAGGGAAGACAGGCTTTTGTTGTGTGAGATGGTTGATTATGGGCATGGTGAAGGATTCTGCTTGTTGATAAATGGCTCAGTAGATACAATTCTTATGTGACTGGCAATGTAGCGGTGTCTTCTGTGCAGACTGCAGCGTGTGAAACTCAAGTCAGTGTTAAGTCCTTGGTGCCTAAAATGCTCCTGGGGTAGGAGGGACAGCTACAAAACTTCCAAGGAGCCAGGGCAGAGATGTGGCAAAACAGCCTAATGAAGAGGCAATAGCAATTATGGTGTTAAATCCATACCTATGCTTGGGGCACCTAACTTTGTGAGATGGGTTGAAGGGGATAATCAGCCCTTGTACTGGAGGGGGTCTTTTTTAGAGCAAAAAAACAACCAGGCAATCAAAAACCAACAAGACAACCCACAGGCTTGCCTTATGGGGAAGAGTTACAGCTTCATCGCTCAGTGGCAATAAGCATCTTGCTTTCAATGAAAACCAAACAGAAGAGAGGCAAACAGACAGTGCTTGGTCCGACAGAAACATCAGCCTGACACAGAGACCCCCCTTTTCTGAAACATGGGACCAGCCTGGGGAGGAAAGAGGGTTCAGCGGCAGTGCCTTTTGGAAAGCCTTGCTTGCTGGTGGGAAGTGCGAGGCTCCATGCCTTGTGCTTTCCTGGAAATTATCTTGGGATGCTTTGCAAGTTGTGAGTCCCTTAGTTCTTCCCCTCTCTTCCTCCTTCTAATGCGTGGTTTTCCCTGTGCAATCCCATCAGCCCATAGCAAGCTTGCACAGTGGGCTACGGTGCAACCGCTGCGTTGCCTGCTGCTTGAGGACACTGCTCCCAATGGGCACTGCCTGCCCGTTTTCTGCAAGAGCCATAGAAGACTGTAAAGGTCTCCCCAGAACATGTGAAGGAGAAGCAGAAGGGGAAAGACGTGCCAAGGAAGGCTCTGTAGGCTGAAGGGCTGCTGGGGATGGGGGTATTCATCACAGCTTTGGAGGCATCGTGTAGGCAAGAACCACGGTGCTGGTCCTTGCCATCTGTTGGTTGCATTTAATTCCCTGAAATCTGTGGTTGGTAACCAATCTTTTTCCTTCCTCCCTCCCCCCAGGTAATGAGCAGTGAGATGCTTCAGAGGGCTGGGGAGGGGGGAAACGGTAGCAGTGGTGGGAGGTGCTGAGCTCCAGGGGGTCTCTCTGTGTGTCCCTATTGTCTTCATCCCTGTTCCCTCTTCTCTTCCCATTGGCCTTTCTCACACAACCTCATATGGTCTTGATCTCACCAGTTTGTAAAGAATATAATACCCCACAGGCTTGCCTAGACAACAGGGATAGAAAGATAGCTCATCTTATTAAAAAGCTATCTCAGAAAAGCCTCAGAGCACTGGCTTGGTCATCTGTCACACCCTGATCTCCTCCCTACATGTAGAAAGAAAAGTATTTTCAGCTACCTGCTGCATTCAGCTAGGCTCTACTCAAATTTTATGTAATGAATATTTTAAGGTTTAAATAGTCTTGTGCTCATGAACATGCTATACATGTCATGTCGTCACAGAGCTTGAAGAACATCCTGCAGCATAAAGCTGAAACCAGATAAACTCGGTGGTTAATGGTCCCAGGGCAGGCAGCACCAGTCACATCAGTGGTGGCCATCCTCAGCAGGGACCTTGGCAGCGTGGCCAGGGGAGAGCACCCGAAGGGGAACCCCCAGGAGGGCAGCAGCATCCCCTGCTCTGCACCGAGTGTCATTTTGTTCAGCTGGGGCAGCTGGTGCAGGGCCAATTTTCCTCTTCTTGGTGAGCCCCAGGGATGCATGGACCATGCACTCGATGGTACGTCATGCCCGTTCAGGAGGGATGGTCTTTTTAATGCTGAAATACTGAAATAGCCAGAATAGCTTGGAATTCCTCCTTTTTCACATCGGGATAGCTTTTTACAGGTGCTTACTGTTTATTGCACTTGATATGCCAGCCAGATGGTGATCGTCTTCTCCAGCAAAATGCCAGCAGCAACAACATCAACAGAGTCATCCTAACTATTTGCTGTCTTTTTATTTCTTCATCCTCCACGTACTGTCTTTTCTTCTCTTTCTACTCCTTAAATACGCTGTACATGTGTAAGAACCCAAGCTAACACCTCAACGAATTAAAAAAAAGCCTCTTGGTATAGAGAGCAGTTATTGTGTACCGGAAGCAAACGCTTGGTATTTCAAACAGCATTGCTTAAAACCCTAACCAGCAACTTAAAAGGCACGAGCATAGCTGCTGCACAACCTCCTCAGCTGGCGTGCATGGGAATACTTGTACGGATGACCCGGTATCTCCAACCGCCACTTACAATAAGCTGCATCTTCTGTTAAAACTCTGGAAAGGTTATTTCCAGCAGCAGGATGCTCAATGGGTAAATTATGGCTCTAATAAAACTGGTTTCAGCCTGTCTTCTCCCACTTCTCTCCCAGGCATCTCAGGCAGAGTTGGATTTGGGTCCCTGTGGCAGGAAAGCTCAATGCAGGCGTGAGCCCTGCAGCCTCTGTGTCTTCTCCTTTCAGCTGGCACAAGCCCACAGTAACGTCCACTGAGAAATGGTTTGGGGGGATGAATGTTGAAAACCAAGTGGTCAACGAACTGGCTGGAGGATTTCTGAGTCTGCTGCTCAGGAAGCAGCAGCATCTTGCCCCAGGCATCGCAGCACTTTGTACAAAAGCTGCAAGGGGTTGGCAGGGTGGGGAGGTGAGAAAATGGACTTTGGGTGGGAGAACTGAAAGAAAAAGGGCCTAATTTCTGGTGCCCAAAGCAGCTTCTCAGGCACTTTTCTGTAGGTCACCAGAGAGAACGGCAGTGTGGTGCAGGATTAGTGACAGGATGCCAATTTGAGGCAGGCTGAAGCCCTGCCCTGGCTGTCAGGTGCCTGCTCTGCAGCCCCTGGTTTCCCCACCTGGAGAGAAAAAAAAAATTAAAGAAGTTTTTATGGCTTGTTATCAAGAACCTCAGCAACCCTTATTTGAGAGAGAGATCCCTCCCTAATAAATGGATGAGCTGCTTTTGGCGCAAGCACCTCAGCTCTGCCCTTTGATCACCTCTGCCTCACCCTCCTCCTTGCTTGCATTTCTAGCATTCATAAATACGGGTAAAAGGGCTCAGTGCTTCAGCTGCTGCTGATAGTGATATTAAACAGGTGGATTTTTTTTTTATTTATAGGGGTTTTTTTCTCCTGAGATACTGTGCACCTTGGCATTTTTCGCTGCTAGCAGTTTGTGCTGCAATACAGAGCAGCCTGCAGAGCTAGGAGCAGGGGAAATGGAAGGAGAGAATGCCACTGCTTGGGGAAAAAAAAAACAAAACAGGAGCAACAGGGAAAGGATGAAAGTCCCTCCTCTTCAGAAAAGCCATCAAACGACAGCCAAAATAGCCAAGCTGGGAGATGCCTGGAAAGTTGATGATTGTCCCCCCAACATTACCCTGCAGTATTTTCTATGCTGCTGTGCAGAGCAACACAGATTTGCTGGCCCTTGGGTGGGTGGGAGATGGACTGAAATCATTTAGGCTTAGAAATTAGCTCCAGGACAACTCTTAATTCTTCTTGAATGTGTCTAGCCTATCTTAACCTCTCCCTGAAATATTATTTGTAAAAAGAAAACCTGCCTGTGTTCACCCCAAATTGCACGTGGCTGCCTCTTCCCAACCTGCACGTGTAAAAGGAGGCGATTTCCTCCCCGGAGCTGCAGTGATTATAGAGGCAGCTGTAAAGCAGAGCACTCAGGATGTGAAGTGCCCTTCAGATAATGTCTGATAGTAAAACAGATCTGTTTACTCTGCAGTCATTTATACCGACTATTTATTGGAGGGCGGTGGGGGATGGCTACAAATAATGCAGTTTGCTCACATAAGCCCTATTGGCCTGGCACAAGCATCTCCTTGCTTGAGCCAGGTTAAGGCTAGAGGTGAAAAGAGGCACCTCAGCATCACCCTTCATCTGGAGAACGGTGGGCAGCAGTGGCTGCTGCTGCTGGTCCTCACCCTGCTTAACAAATAACTGGCTCCTGGGGGACAAAGCCAGGCAAAGCTGTACTGCCGGCTTCAGAAAAATGGTGGGAGAAGGTTCCTGATGGGATGCTGGCCCCTGAATAAGTTTACCTGCTCTGGGCAAGCCTTCCCTTTCAGGCAAGCTCAGCATCCCGAGTTTTGTTTGAGAGTGGAAATGGGCTTAAAAATAGCTGGTGGCTGCTGCAGGGTCCTGCTTTGGGGCTTTACCTCCTCTCTCCTTGTTCTCCACAGAAAGCGTAAGGACACCCAAGCAGGAGCCGGTCTTCAGGCGAGTCACCATGGAAGACAGTGTCATCTAGCACCCAGGGCACCTGACAAGCCTGCCCCAGTGAGCCCACGCCAGTGCATCACCTCCGCTCCTCCGTGCCTCAGTTTACCCATCCTTCACTCGGGATCACGCAACAGCAGAGGCTGGAGAAACTAGCCCCGACCAAAACCCTCAGCAAATCCTTGTGTCCCCAAGGAGAAAACAGCCCGACTGAGATTCCTGCTGCCCCGCACGTGGCAGCGCCCTGGGAAGTGCCCTCGCCACTTGGTTGCTTACTTTTGGGGTTTTTTCAAGATGAGCAGAAGGGGGAAAAAGCGTCTTTTGTAATAAGAAATTCATTTCGTCTGCTCTGAACGTCGGCTTTGCTACTTGGAAATACTTCAGGATTGCTGAGAGTGCTCAGCCCCCATCCCGAGCCCCTCTCCGTGCTCACGAGCCGGGGTGTGGAAAGGTGACCCCACGGGATCCAGGACCCTGCTGTAAATACGGAGCGGGCTGTGTGGAGAGGTAATGAGGGGAGGAGAGAGGACAAAGAAATCGTCCTGACACCAGCAGAAGCTGAACTTGCTGGCAGAGTACTCTTGAGCAAAGCTGTTGCTTGTAAATAGGGACTGGAGCATGAATCCAGCAGCGGCTCCGCTTGGCAAAAGTCTCCCGGGGGAAAGCTGCTCGGATTTTATTGTCTTGTGTAAATAGGGGTTTTTTTTTTTTAATTTTTTTTTTTTTTTTTTGACAAAAAATGAGCCTTAGTATCTTAAGATAGCGTTTCTCAATCAGCTTACCTGGGGATGGGTGGATGGGAACCCACAGCATCTGCGGGGTCTTCAGTGCAGCTGTGTCTCAGCAGCGGGCGCAGGAGGCACCTGGAAGCCAACGGGCACATGGAGGCCTCGGCAGATGTTTCCCCTTCAGCCCTGTAAACAGGGTGGACTCGCTGGACCCTCGCTCTCTGCTGCAGTAAATACCCGGCCGTGGGGCACGGAGGACTGGGGCTGGTTGAGGGAGGTCTGGGGGGGGCGGGTGGGATGTGGGATGGGCAGAAATCACCAGAGGGATGCAAACCCCCTCAGTGTGGTTCCCCCTGAGGCTTTTAGCATTAATTAAAAAAAAAGAAAAAAAAAAAAAAAAGAAACAAAAAGGCATCCTGAACACTTTTAATGGTGTTGGGCCAACTGTTCAGCTGAGTAAACGGAGGCACGTACAGACATCTGCATCCATGCCAGCAGCCAGCTGCACGTGCAGCTCTCAGCCTGTGTGCAAAACTGTGCCCTGCATGGGTGGCTGGCAGCCAGCACAGGTCCCGTGTCCGTGTAGCTGTGTCCCCGAGAGAAGAAGAGAGGGTATGGATGTGTATGTTGTACTCACCGTTCCTTCATATGCCTGAACGCATCAGAGAAGACGCAGTTGCGCTGCCAGGTCCAGCTTTATTAACCTAAGTGCAGAGCAGCGTCCACATCTCTCTGGGAAACGAGGCACGGCGGGCCGGGAGGGCAGCCTTAGCTGAGTGAAAGTTGATAAATCTCTGCTCCAGGTTGTGCTGTCATCTGCTGTCCCCTGGCCGTGGCACAACAGCAGCCATCTGCTACGCGCTCCCAGCGGGCCGAGGCCAGGCCGGGCCATGGGTGGCTGCAGGATGCTGGCTGCTGCAGCGTGGTACCCAACGGGAGCAGCGGAGGAGCTTTGGGGTTTCCCTTTCATCCTTCACAACTCAAAGCTTACTTATGCCTTATTTACTCTGAATCCAACTGGCAGAGTCATGCAGTGGCAGGAAATGAGGAAAACAAAAAAAAGAAAAAGGACTTAGAAATTGAAATTGGAAAAAAAAAAAAAACCCCGAAATTCAGAAAAAAGAAGGTATTTTTGAAAATGGCCCAGAATAACTTTCTCTAGACATAAAAGTCTCTCTTCAGCCTGGCGTTTTGGAAGGAAGCAGTGCCAAGGTAGAACTGTCCCCTCCCCATTAAAAAGCCAAATAGTGTAACCCAACCATTGCACATATTTCAGATGATACCAGGGGCAAAGCCCCCATACCTTTGCAAGGACAGGCCAGTGGGCGAGCGATAGAAGCTGGAAGCTACCTCAAAGCACCGAGGGGTTTGGGCATCCAGAGTGGTGGTTCAAGGTGAGCTGCAGGGATAGTCTTCTCCTCTTGGGTACTTGAATACCTCCTCTGCCATCCAGCTCAGTGGGGTTTCCGTTACCACTAACACCCAACAACTGCCAGTGCCAAGTGATTTATTTCTTTATCAAACCGGCGCACAGGAGACGCGGTGCTTTTGTCCGCCACATCCGGACACCTCTTCCTTTACGCCGCTTCTCCGGCTTTGTGTGGTGTCCCCAGGCTCATCATCTTGGAGAGACTCAGGTTTCTTTCCCCGGCAAAGGCTGTCAGCCTTTATTTCCAGGGAGAAAAATGATGGAAAATATAAACAACCTACCCCACCTTTGTGCCAGAAACGTTATGAAAACCAGAGCGTATATTAAGGAAAATATATACCTCAAAAAAATTTTGAAAGCTCATCAGCTTTCACAAGGGGACCTGCTTTATGGTTTCTAAAGCCCTGACAGGCAGTGAGCCTAAGACTGCCTGACCCTGGTGAGGTCTGGGGTTCTGCATGGGGGGCTGTGATTGCAGGAAAGCACAAATTCCATTTTTTCACTAGATTGCAAGACAGCAGAAACCCCCTGGGTTGGGTGGCTGTTTTTTTTCATTACAGCCCTCACTATTAGTTTCTCTCCCCAGACAATCCCATCATCCTGCACCTTAAACCCTTGCCGTTATGTCTATAAGAGTTATTCTTGGAGGCATTTATGACAACCTTGGATGCCTCCTCACCGTCTCTCTCCAGCCCGAAAGCGGCCGACACCGGGTAACTAATGCTGGCAGTTGTAAGGATGACCCAGACTGACCCCAAGTACTAATAAAAATGATGAATCCCATCCACGGCCTCTGCACGGGTGGCACACAGGTTACGTGTGGAGGTGAGCTGTGAGGAGGGGGAGGCAGCTACGCGCTGAAGAGCCGGCCCGGGAGGTGCCGTGACCAAACTCACCCAGCTGCTGGGTTGCCCGGGGTAGAGTTCTGATTTAATCCGGCCCCGAGTCGATAGCGATTGACGTTTCCCCTGCTTTCCATATCTCAACTGGACTTCCTTACTCCTCAGGCATGGAATGAATCTTAATACATTGTAATTACTGTACTCCTGGTGATGAACCGATACGAAAAGCGATCGCAGAGAGCATTAATAAAATGTACATTGTGAAAAAGAACTCGGCATTGTCTGAAATTAATAATGCACCAGATTTTTCTCATCCACACCTGCCCATTACAGGCCTGCCCTTGAGTTTTCTAGTAAAATTACTTATTCAGACTACTCGTATATCTGTATTCAGTGTGAAGTTCCATGCTGTAGGTTTGCATCCCAGTTAGACGTATCGCGTGAGGACTTATTAATCTGTTACATCTTTCAGGCACTGATTTTAGTGACATATTTATATAACGCCGGTATGACTAAAATGAACTGATTGATTCATGTGTATGGATTAGTTTGCCTAAGACTTTGGGGCTAGGTAGCTTTATCATGCACTGTAAATGCCAGAATTCATCACTGTATTATTTACGAGAGACTGAACTGGCTGCATCTCAATAACTGAAGAGATCTTCACTGTTTTATTTATGTATAAATGTTTACTTAATCAGTCACCAATTTTGTTTAGCAGAATTTGTTAGCAAACGGAAATTGTAAACGATAACGTGGTTTCTATTTTAAAATTTACAGGCTTTCATCTATAGCAAAATCCAAGTTTTCCAAAATGTCTTTGTCTACTGGCAATCAACAAGCTCTCTGTATATGCTTTCTGGTAATTGCAATTAGCTGCTGCAGTATTTCACATAAAAAATAATACAACACTAATACAGGAGATCTGAGTGGTAGTGTGTCAAAAGTCAACATAAATATCCCAATACTCAGGAACGATGCTGTGATGTGAACAAAGCAACAAGGAGGCAGAACCCTCATGGCTTGAGATGCGGGGGGTGACATCGTCCACCGGCTGCAGCTTCGAGCTGGATGGAGGGGCAGGAGGAAACCACTGGCCAGTGCTTAGGGACCAATTATGGAATCACAGAATGGCAGGGGTGTGAAGGGACCTCTGGAGATGATGGAGTCCAACCCCCCCTGCCAGAGCAGGGTCACCCAGGGCAGCCCACACAGGAACAGATCCAGGGGGGGTTGGAAAGTCTCCAGAGAAGGAGACTCCACAACCTCCCTGGGCAGCCTGGGCCAGCCTCTGGCACCCTCACACCAAAGAAGTTTCTCCTCCTGCTGAGGTGGAACTTCCTATGTTTTAGCTTATACACATTATTCCTTGTCCTATTACTGGGCACCACTGACAAGAGCCTGGCCCCTTCTCCTTGACACCCACCCTGCAGATCTTTGCAACCATTCCTAAGATCCCCTCTCAGGCTTCTCTTCTCCAGGCTAAACAGCCCCAGGGCTCTCAGCCTTTCCTCACAAGAGAGATGTTCCAGTCCCTTCAGCATCCTCATAGCCTCCCTTGGACTCTCTCCAGTATTTCCCTGTCCCTCGTGAACTGGGGAGCCCAGAACTGGACACAACACTCCAGATGTGGTCTCCCTAGTGCAGAGTAGAGGGGCAGGAGACCCTCCCTCACTCTGCCGGCCACGCTCTTCTTTATGCCCCCCAGATTAATTCATACCCCTCTGCAAGGCCTGGCCTGTGGACATGCCAGAATGGTGAGTTCTGCTGCCTTTTCCCAATTTCAGATAAAATGAAGCTGAATCTCGACCGCATTGACCGTATCCCCTACAACAGCTTGAGGCAAACCTGGTCAGAGGGGAGAAGGAAAACATCTGCTCACTGCATCACAGCTGAGAAAGTAGCCGGGCCACAGAGTGGGTTTAAGGGAACAACACTGTGAGGAGGCTTAATCCCAGGCTGCCTGTCGATGTCACGGGCTTGCTTTGGAGCACACTGCTTCTCCCAGAGACCAAGGAATAAAAAGCTAAAAGGATTTATTAAATGAAAGGGGAGACTTTCCTGTTAGGAGACATTTAGAAATATTTTTAGTGTGGAAGCACATAAGAAGTGACATGGTAGAGACATATAAAATAATAAGTAGTGTCCAGAGAAGGTGGCTCGAGTGCTGCAGTTCGCTGTAGGTAATGCAGTAAGTGGTGCTACGTGAGGAAACGAAGAGGCGAAGTCCTAAATGTACTTCAAGGCAATGCTTCATTACCCAGCACGGGATTAACCCACAGACTCCCTGACCCAATACACCAGTAAGATGATGTACGGTGAGCTCCAGTAAAATATTATACCCTTTGAAGAAAGTGGGAAAAAAAAAAAAAAGGTTTTTTTTGAAAAAGAAAGGAAAAGCAAGCCTGGCATCCACAGGCTCTTGTTGCAGGGTCAGAAATAATTGCTAGCTCCATGAGGAACCAAAGAAACATGCCTGCTGAGTCTTCAGCCATACTTCACACTGCAGTGGTTTTTGTCACCTTGCTTTTTAGGCTGCAAAACGACAGGGACATTAGGTATGCCTGGGAAATGGTGTACCAGCTAGCAGTGCTAAAAGAGGAGCAAACCTTGAGTGTCAGCACCCTAGGCTGGAACTTCAAGAGCGTGGGCTCCCAAGAAGGGTATGCTGGGGGTCACACCTGCCTCGCAACCAGAGCTGGTAAGAGTGAGAACACTGATGCTTTATTTCCATGGCCAGTGCGTGGCTTGCAAGAGCAAACCCCACGTCTCTCCCAGGAGAACATCAAGAAGGGCCATGACCATTCTGCCCTGACACCAGTTTCTGCTCCAGATGGTTAATATTTAAAGCCAAGCACAGCCCCCGTATTGCAAATTAACACACTCAAGGTAAGAAGATTTATGGGTTGGGTGTTTTGTTGTTGTTTATTTTTAAATATAAACCTTGTTACATAGGGCTGCGGAGTCAAATGATGCTGTCTTGGTTAATGATGTGGAAATGTGGTGGTGACATCCAAGCCTCAGCAACCTCATTTCAGCTAGGACTAGCACTCACCTTTCCTCGGGGCACAGAACTACACTGTTAGTGCCTTTTGCTGGACAGTCTGATTTTGGTGTAGTGCAAGGGGCCCTAAATAGGGTTTACTTTTGTTTTTTACATACAGTGACACAAAATTAACCAAAAACATCAGTACAAGCTAGGAAGTGATGCTTTGTGAGCTTTTTTATATAAAAGACAGCTCTTCTATGCACCAATTTGGTGGCCTGCAAGTTTTAGGACAGATGTGCACCCTTGGTAAGTTTGCAGGTGACACCAAGCTGGGTGGAAGCGTCGATCTGCTTGAGGGTAGGGAAGCCCTACAAAGGGATCTGGACAGGCTGGATGGCTGGGCCAAGGCCAGTTCCATGAGGTTCAACAAGGCCAAGTGCCGGGTCCTGCCCTTGGGTCACCCCAGCCCCAGGCAGCGCTCCAGGCTGGGGGAGGAGGGGCTGGAAAGTGCCTGGCAGAAAAGGCCCTGGGGGTGCTGGGGGACACCCGGCTGAGCAGGAGCCAGCAGTGTGCCCAGGTGGCCAAGAAGGCCAAGGGCATCCTGGCCTGGCTCAGCAATAGTGTGGCCAGCAGGAGCAGGGCAGGGATCGTGCCCCTGCCCTCGGCACTGGGGAGGCTGCACCTCAAACACTGTGTCCAGTTTTGGGCCCCTCTCTCCAAGAAGGACGCTGAGGTGCTGGAGAGGGTCCAGAGGCTACCGAGCTGGTAAAGGGTTTGGGGCATGTGTCTGATGAGGAAAGGCTGGAGGATCTGGGGCTGTTCAGCCTTGAGAAAAGAAGGCTGAGGGGAGACCTTCTTGCCCTCTCCATCTACCTGAAGGGAAGGTGTAGTGAGGTGGGAGTTGGTCTGTTCTCCCTGGGGACAAGGGACAGAACAAGAGGAGATGGCCTGAAGCTGACCCAGGGGAGGGTCAGGCTGGATCTCAGGAAGCATTTCTTTCCAGAAAGGGTTGTCAGGCACTGGATTGGGCTGCCCAGGGAGCTGGTGGGGTCACCAGCCCTGGAGGGGTTTAAGAGCTGGGTAGATGTTGTGCTTAGGGACAGGGTTTAGTGTGTTTGATAGGGCTGCGAGTAAGGTTGGACTTGATGATCTTAAAGGTCTCTTCCAGATGAAACTCTTCTGTGATTCTATGATGTTAAACCTCACCATCCTCAAGCATGCCATGGGCAGGTTTGACCTGGAGCCATGGTGATGCACCAAACCACAGCCCTCCAGCTGAGAGGCTTTGCCTCCTCTGAGGAGGACTATGTTGTGTTAGACATATCCTTGGGATGCTCCCACCATTTTTTTTTCCTCATCTAACTTCTGTCTCTTAACTGTTACTTCATAGAATCATAGAATTATTACGGTTGGAAAGGAACTCTACGATCATCAAGTCCAACCTTCATCCCAACATCTCCTTAACCACTAGACCACAGCCTCAAGGGCTACATCTACTCGTTTTTCAAACCCCTCCAGATATGGTGACTCCACCCCCTCCCTGGGCAGCCTGTTCCATTGCTCAACCCCTCTCTCAGTAACAAATTTCTCTCTAAATCCAATCTAAACCTCCCCTGATGCAACTTGAGACCATAATCTGTGCATTTGTTCATCGTTCCTTTAGGGCAATTAGGAGGTGCAGCTGACAAGGGCTAAAAAAATAACAATAACAACAACTTAAGTACACTGTATGAAGCCCAAGAGCTGCTTCCATCAGCTCTGTGCCCACCTGGCTGTTAACTCTTGTCCCTAATTGTAGGAATAACAGCAGCATGTCTAGGTGTTGCTTAGAAGCCCTTCAGCAAGCCCAGGGTGATGCTGAGGATGGTTTCCTCTATGCAGAGCGAAGCGATGAAGCCGATAGTGCTTGCAGCAAATTCATAACTCCTGGCTGAACTGGAGACTAACCTTTAGGAAGACGTTTCAAGGCTGACTGCCATTTTTGAGGAATGAGGAACGTGCTGGACCCCTTGGTGATCCTCCCCACGTGCTGACTGTTTCTGCTGACATGCAAGTACTGCACTTTGCCTCGTTTCTCAGCAATTAGATTTTATTTCCTGTCTTATGCCCTGTTTATCCATGCTAATATCTGTCTTAGATCTTTTTGGGTAACACCTGCTGTGTGGGAAGGTATAAAATTGTAGGAAAGGCTGAAAATTTGTCACCATAATGTCATCAAAATGCTCTCGACTAAAAGGTATTGCTGCAGGAGTCTGATTTTTTTGTGAAGCTTCCCTCTATGCATATGAGCTTTTAGTTAGTCATGTTTCAAAATAAAATGAAGGCTCTTTTTTTTTCCCTTTTTTTTTCTTTAAGCTGTAAAGCTAAAAATGAAGCTGTTGTGTGTGTGCTTCCTTCTGCTTGGATGCACTCGCCGGCATCTGCTGCTGTGGGAAGCTGAAGTCACCAGTGGCGAGGCTAAATCCAACCTCTCGTGCGTGTGCGTGTTGAGGGAGCATAAATCAACATGTGCAGGGTGGCCTGTGGGATAAGGGTAGCTGACCCTCACGCTGACACGCTCTGCTTAGAGCTTTGCCGTCCAGGGGATGCAGCAGCTGCACAAAAAGGTCTTAGAAAAGCTAGTTTTCCTTGCAAGCTCCTTTACCCTTACATGTGTGTTATTGTATGGATTCGCCAGGGTTAAAAGCTCCAGTGTGCACTCCCACTAAGCACCACCCAAGAGGACCAGTGGCTGCCCGCTGCTTTGTACCTACACTGAATATTAAGCAGCATCCTCAATGCAATGAGACTGTTCTGGCTGAACAGCTTCAGCAGACTTCCAGCTGCACAGACATCCAGCAAAGAAATCAAAGGCATGATGTCATCAGTATTTCTTATCTAATATTAAATATCTGTCTTAGGTCCCCAGACACACAGAGACTTTGTATTAGAAACATATACTGAGAGTTCAAACTCTGAGTCATCTCATATATATTTCACTCAAGCCAAGGGAATAGCAGAAAGAACAGACCTGCAAAAGAGCAATTCTCTATTCTAGCAAGATGAAGGAGGAAAAACTGTTCGGGGAAAATACTAATGGGTTCACAAGCAAAAAATCTTGCCAATGAAATCGTGGCTCTAATAGTCTGTATCTTTGCAGCAAAGCCATGATTTGCTGCAGAAAGTGCAACAGAGAATAAATGGGTCAACTCCTGCTCATTAACAGTGGAGACAGAGTAAGTGGCATTTAAAACAAGCCTGCTTGGAGGAAAAGCGGGAAAAAATAAATAATTATTTATTCTGAAGTCATAAAATGTTTGCTGTCACAATTATGTTTTCAAGAGCGGGTCATGAGATGCTGTTGGCCAGGCAGGGTTAAGCCAAGCTTTGGACGTGCCAGAGCCCAGGGCTGCACTTCTGCCGCAGCTCCCCACTGCATGGCTGGAGAAACAAGCTGCCCAGTCTCTGCCCTTGCCCAGCATGTGCTACCAGTGCTTTGGTGCAGTCATCAGAGGTAAAAATAGGAGACATGATGGTGGAAATGGTTTGTCCCCATCTATGCTAAGGGGTAAATTGTGCCAGGCGCTGTGTCACTTGACTCGTACGTCCTCAGCTGCACTTGGGCACAGTGAACATTTGGCTGAGGAGCGCAGTTGCTCTAGGGAGAGGATATTTGGGTGGTCAAAGAGGACTTTTAAGATCCTTCTTTCTTAGTATCCCTTTACTGGCCCCTATTTAGCCACCCAGCATCATGGTGGCTCATCCTCCCTCCCTGGTATCATGTCGTGCTTCTCATTTCCTTCCTACCCGTGCAAGTTCATGCATTGTAGGCACATCCTAGCTCCTAAACAGTTTTCACCAAGGGAGCTAGAGCTGTTTCCTACTCAACAAAAGGGTTTTCTCCTCCTCTGTCCTTTGCAGGCTGTTTAGGTGCAGGGATGAGCTGTGCACTGGGTTCCCTTCCTGTCTGGTGATGCTGCCCATACAGGAAGGCGTGGGGCAGGAGGCAGCACAGGGACACTTCTGCAGTCACAGGGGATAAAATCACTACCCTAGGCTATTTTCCAGCTCTTACTGGATTACAGCCCAGGCCTGAGGCCCAACAGATGTGCTGTCAGGTATGAAGTACTGGCCCAAGATTTGTGCTGGCTCTGTAACGGGAACCAATTCCCCTCCCTAATGCACGGTTGTTTTGTTGCATAAAAATCATTATTACACGTTGTGAAATCTAATAACGTTATTGCACACTGTGTAAAGGCAGTGGAGGCAGTTACACTGCTAGGAATACACCATTCCACTGAAATAACTACTGCTGTCAATTTTAGTTCCTTTTTTTTTTTTTCTTGATTTACCCTGAAGAGCAAGGCTTTCAGCTTGCTTGATTTGCCAGGTAGATGAAGTGGTGAGATCTTAAACGAGTCACAGTAACCCCACAGCTCCTATTGCTGGGGGCTGTTGCTGGGGGGTGTTGCTGGGGGGTGGTGACCAGTCCCCCATTCTGACCCCCAGGGGTGAGACATGTCCCTCCTGAGGATTACCAGTGCTGTCCTGGGATGGGTTCAAAACCAGCTGGGTTCAATCTCCCTTGAATGTGCCCCTTATCTCCATTTATCTTGAAAGCAGATCAGCTCAAACGCCTCCAGCTCTCTGTACAGGAGCAGGAGGATAGGTGTCCCTCAGGCTCACTTCAGAGATAGGTATGTGCACGTGACAGTGTGAATTTGCACTGAGATAGTTCTCACCTGCACCAGAGCCCAGGCAACGGGACCTGGACTCAGCTGAGAACACAGGGTAACTTCCCAATTAGACCAACGATAAGAAAAAAAAGGAGGAGGAAAAGCAGTAGAACTGAAGTGTTGAACTGAGAAGGATTTAGCTCTTAAAAAGTATTTTCAGTTCTCTGCTTCCCCACCATTAACTTCCTGTGCTCCTGTCTGATGAATACAAGCTGCTGGTGCTAACCTGCTGGTGTCTTGCCCTCTGCTCTCCTTGCAGGCTGCCACACAAATGTGATACAAGTTCTTTTTAGTAGTGGAACAGATGAAGAGGGGTTCCTTAAACACCTTGACATCTCCAAGGGGTTAGGTACAGCCATTGCAATGCTACTTGCAACGTGCCCTGAATCCATCAGCTGAAGAAATGGGAGCTGAGGAGAGACAGTTGTAGGGGTTGTGATGATCTTCTGAAGATCCCTCCTTGTCACATGTGGCAAATGAGCTCAGGTCTTGGCCACTGGAGAAAAAGAAATGAAAAGGAAAGTTGTCAAACCATGGATTGAGGAAAAAAATACTACTTTGTATTTCCTACTCTAGACAATTCAGGCATCAGAAGATGCTTTCCTGCTGTCCCCATCACAAACTCTTCAGAAGAGCATGAGCCTGCAGCCTTTCAGTATGTCTCCACTTATTCCAAAAGTGATCCCCAAACAACAACTAAGCATTTATAGGAGAAAAACTGGTATTACTTGAGTCTTCTGAAATGCCCATTTGTTGAGCCAAAGGTTGTCTGGGGTTCTGGTGCTGGGAGCCAAACAGAGCTGGTTCATTGCTTCTCCTAATGTGCCAAGGCAGCTCCATGTGACCTTGGTCCCCAGCATGGGCTGGGCACAGTTTGGTCTCTTTCACAGTGTAGATCTGATTTTACATTGGGCAGTGCAGCACACCCCAGGACGCCACCTCCACACGACCACCTCCCTCCTAGCCCAGCGTACAAAGCATCAAACGCACCACGCCAAGCCCCAGCGCTTTGCTGCTCCTCCTCCAGGCACATCTATCCATGTTTAGCACTGAAGCATCTTGTAGAACAACAGTGATCCATCTAGTCTGCTTCCAGCCTGCCTCGAAGTGGCCCATGTAATAGCCTTTCCTCGTCTTTCTTGTTCAAAGAAAAGCTGCTTGGAGACGCGTATGTCTGCGGAGCACCCGTGGATCAGAATGGGTAATTCCCAGCAGTGTTCAGACTGTAGAGAACCTCTGTCTCCTTAAGACTGCAAACTATGTCTGCAGATGTGATGGAAAAATAGCCTTTGCAGTAGCTGGTGGTGTATGAAAGGCAGTCTAGCTATACGTACCAGGCTTTCTACCCTGCCACAGACTCCTCGTGGAGATATATTTGGAGGAGGAGAGACAGATGAAGAAAATGATGGGGGACTATCAGGAGAGAGGAAAGTATTTATTTCTACTGTAGGAGCCCACCAGTTATCAGACTACATCAGGAAAAAGAGATGTAGTCTGGCAAGCTTTAATTCCACACACTGAATTTTTAAATTTTTTTTTTTAATCACTATGAGCTTGTAATAAGTTAATTAAAAGTTTTGGTTAACTATTCCCAGTCTTTCACTGGGAAGGTGTGCATGAAATTAACTGTGTCTTCTTGGGAAACTGAATTCCAGTTCGGCATGCACATTTCTCATTACAGATTCCACCACTCCTTTGTTTGTCTCCTGTCAGTCTCAGAAAACACAGATCTCTGTCTCTGGTAGCTGACTGCCTTCCTTCAGGAGACGTTTGTCCTCTGGTTTTACTTTTTCCTTCCTTCTCTTCCAAGTCTGGAGAAAAGAGGACCAAAAGCTATGTAAGGAAAATTAAAGGGAAATTGGGAGGCAATGAGGAGGGAGGTGACAGATGAGGAACAGGAGGAAAACACCATGAGCAATCCTACCTGCCTTTCCTGTAGGGCAAGAAGGTCAAGCTTCTTCACCACACCACTGAGCGCTAGTTATAGCTGTCAAGTTTGTATTGAACCTACCGCCTGATTTTTCCCTGTAGTAAATTACTGTGGAAGTCAACAATATTTCTGCTTTTATTGCAGAATCATGGCTATCGGGTACAGAACAGACAAAAGGGTGGCCTTGGTAAAGGCCTCTCCCCTGCTGGTGTGATTTATGAGCAGTATCAGCTTCCCAGGTCCTGCTGCAGCAGGTATCACAGGAAGGAGTCTGGTAACTCAGTCTTCCCTGGCCTGAAACAGAGGTCTGACTGAATATTGCTTGTGGACAAAAGGGCCTTCCAAAAACTGTTTAACTTCATAAATCATCTGGACTGGGACACAGCAGCCAACACAGGTTGGTCCAAGCTGTAGGTGGGCAGAGCAGGAAGGCTGCTAAACTGGGAAGTGTCAGGAGACCTGAGGTCACTGCCTTGGCATACGGCTGGTGTGCAATGGTAACGACTTCCAGGCAAGTATCTTGGGGGGGCTCTTATCACCTGTTGATTAATCTTGCTCCACACTGACGGGCAGTAATGCACCATTAGTGGAGATAAACTGCCTCACTAATGAACTAGACTGAAGCGTTTGTACACAGCTAACCTTGCCAGATACCCTGTGCCCTCTCCCTCCTTCACTACCACACCCCTCAGTGACTGCAAGCTGGTTCATATTCGTTTCTAGCCTCTTCTTTCTCTTTCTTTTTCTTTCTTGAAATTAAAGGGAAAGCCTTTTGAAGGGAAAATGAAATTTCTTTTCTTTCTTTCTTTTCTTTCTTTCTTTCTTTCTTTCTTTCTTTCTTTCTTTCTTTCTTTCTTTCTTTCTTTCTTTCTTTCTTTCTTTCTTTCTTTCTTTCTTTCTTTCTTTCT
>JANVCC010000059.1:8734488-8745015 GCA_025345505.1 Todiramphus chloris collaris | reverse complement strand
GGAATCCTTCCTTCCTTCCTTCCTTCCTTCCTTCCTTCCTTCCTTCCTTCCTTCCTTCCTTCCTTTGCAATTCAGCCCTCACAGAGAGTTTGCTACCCTGCCAGTCCCACCATTCACCAGCATCCTTCACTCATGTGCTGATGCCGAGGTGCAGTGATGTGCCAAAACTCCGCAAAATTCCCTAGCTGGCCACGAGGGCCAAGCCTCCTCCACTGATATCTGCTACACTGTTTGGAGGAGAATAAGAAAAATCCAGGCTGCTGCGAGACATGTGAGCCCGTTGAGGAAGGAATGAGATCTCGCCATTTGGAGAATGGCAGACACTGTTCCCTTGGGAGCGCACTGAGGCTGCCATAAAATCCTTTTGGATAAGACTCAGTAAACATCTGGTACCTTTTCTAAAAAGAAAAACTCTGATTGTTTTAGGCCTTGTTGTCTGCCCATGCTGGTGATGTGCTTGCAAGGTCTAAGTGGCTAACAAGTGACAGAAGAGGCTACCGTAGCGAAGGGGAGGCTGCGTGCCAGGGTCATTAGATAGGTTGGGAAAGAACCACGAGAGCCAGCAGGTGATGGATGCAGGAAAGGTGTTTTATCCCCTGCCTTGTTACAGATGCAGGGACATGAGGAAATGAGGCAAACTGGTAAACCAAAGGCTCAACCTTTTGCTATTCATCTTCTGTAAAATTGAATCTGCAGTCTTCTGTGAGTGAGTACAATGCTTAGGTTCTCTAATAGCTGTTTGGTGCAAAAAAACCCCAAACCCTGACCTTCAGCCTTTATTGAGTACCTCTCAACACTTGTGGAAATAAGATGGAGAGGACTTGTGCGTGACTTCAGCATGAGTAAGATCTGTAAAAACTCATGGCACTGATGTAGCTGTTCTTGTTTGTGATCGGTGCTAAAACCTCTACTGACAGCAAAAGCTGAATTGAGTCAAGGCAGAGGGAAGTTGGCTATGGGATGGGTTCATTAGCTATGGACAGCAAAAAGACTCAGCTTTGCTTGAGTCTTCTCCTTGAATTGTTACTTATTCCTAAACTAATGAATTTATTATCCATATGTTTATGTAGATATAATATGTTAAAGATGTTGCCGCATCCTCTCAGGCAAAGAGGAGATCTGCACAAGTCAGAAAGCTTTCCAGGTCTGGAATGGAGTGGTTCAGCTGGTACCCACTTCTCCACCAGTGTGATGACTGCACTGTGACCATCTATGCCAGGGTAGAGCTGGCCTTGTTGGCTACACAGGAACGCCCAGCACCTGTGAAGCTGTGGGTTCAGGTGCCGTCTGTCATCTCTTTTTTTTGTCCCAATGTTTGACCTTTTCAGTACTGGATAGAATCATAGAATCACAGAATGTCTTGGGTTGGAAGGGAGCTCTAAAGCTCATCCAGTCCAACCCCCCTGCACTGAGCAGGGACATCTCTAACGAGGTTGGGCTGCTCAGAGCCTCATCGAGCCTGGCCTTGAATGTCTCCAGGGATGGGGCCTCCACCACCTCTCTGGGCAACCTATTCCAGTGATCTGGCACCCTCAGATTACAGAACTCCTTCCTCGTGTCTAACCTGAATCTGCCCTTTTCTAGCTTAAACCATTGCCCCTTGTCCTGTCACTGCAGACCCTTGTGAACAGAGCCTCCCCTGCTGTCCTATAGGCCCCTTTCAGCTACTGGAAGGTCACTGTAAGGTCTCCCCAGAGCCTCCTCTTCTCCAGACTGAACAACCCCAACTCTCTCAGCCTGTCTGAGGGGTGCTCCAGCCCTCTGATCACGCTCAGCCATTAGCTTAGGTGTTACACAAGAGGCAAGTAGTGTTCATATATGCATTTGAAGAAGCATTTTTGAGAAGCTTTTTTGTGCTGCTTAGCATATTACTGTAGATTCGTTTCAAGGAATGAGATCCTCTTCATTTGTCTTGGCTCCTCTTGAACAGTCAACACTGAGGGGGTAACCAGATGAGTCCTGGGGACACAGTAATGGTCAGTAACAGGACTATCTCTTGCTCTGTGTTTCCCTGCACTCACACCAAGATTGCAATACTTCCTCCTGGTATTCCTGTGCAAATCCACTGGTAGCTTCAGAGATTTCACAGCCATTAGTATCATACCTACAGCAATATCTGTCTCATCATTGCTAGACTCCCCAGACCATGCTGCAGAAGTGGATTTGATTTGTGATGAAGTCATCCTGAATCACAATTACCAATGGGAAGGAGCAGGTGCATAAAAACAGTTGCGAATAAAGTTACGTAAAGGGGATCCTCAGAAGTGGAGATCACCACAATATCTGCCACTGAATTTAAAGTCAATACCAACATTTGTTTCTTCACCGAAGCAAGAACTCCCTCCCATCTCCCCACTGCTCCACAGGGAGGTCATGCTGTGGACAGTAAGGAAAATCTCAGCAGGGACAGGGAAACAGAACTTCCCTGTCGTCCTGTAAATCACCAAGAACAACACTAAAATCAGAGTTCTCCAGGATAAAACTTGCAATGAAAAAAGGAAAGGTTTTACCCTTATCTTCTCCTGCCCAGGGCACCAGGAAAGAAACACTTTTGAATTTAAAATGCTGCTAACCTTAAACTTGTGTCTGATATTAAAAAAAAAAAAAAAAAAAGAAAGAAAAATATATATAGACTCCCAAGTACATGTTTTGGCAGACAGTTAAATGACTTGATTTGGTTTCATCTGACAAATGGGGGCAAAAGAAGCAATTGAAACTCCACACCCAGAAACCCTGCACGCTGCTCCAGAACTCAGTTTAGTTCATCCCCTCTGAGCAAATGACTGACATTTAGAGAAGCTCTCTCTGCCTCAGATACTGCTCTGAAATTATAGGGCAGCCAGAGGGGAGCAGAATAGCAGGAAATTAATGGAAGCAGGTAAAACACATTAAAATCTTTTTTTTTTAAAAAAGGCTTTGTTCTTTGAGAACAACAATAATACCTTTCCACCATACCCATCTGCCTTTAATGCTTCAATCCTTTTATTCCTTTGAAAGCAGGGAAAATCCAAAACCCAAACACTCTTTATCTTCGTTTGCTTACAACACCACACAATTCAAGAGCAGAACACTCAAATTTTGATTTTAAGATCACAGGAAATGAGGTGCCATCATCTTTACATTCCTGGCATGATCTGCTTCTCGAATGAAAAGCCAGGATAAATGATTATTATTTAAAAACAAGGATGACAAAGGCAAAGTAGGAAACGCGCTGTAAATGCAGGGGAAAAAAAAATATATATCCTAGCACCACCTGCATGTTTGTGCATGTATATGTGTACATAAAGAACACCCTACTGAGTTATTGAATACAAATGAGACTGGCAAGAAGTGTTTTTCCCTGGGCTGGTGCATATTCCTGTCACAAAAATGTCTTTCCTCCCACCTCTGACTTTCTATTGTTGCTTTTCAACCAAAGCAAAGTGAAAGGAGATGAAAAGACTGAAGAGGAAATGGTAAGTTATTTTTGAAGGTAATTTCTATCGAGTTAATTTCAAAGGTAATGACGTTGGGTTTTTGAATCATGTGCTGGCATGGTGACAAAAGTTACCAGTGTCTGCCCAGATATTGGGGTCTATTTTACTTTTTTTGTTGTTGTTGCTGTTGTTAAATAAGAGCAATATTTGCAACACGGTGTTTCTTCCAGCTTTTTAATCTTTTCCCCATCTCTTCTAAGCAAATGCTTGCTCACCAAGAACTAGCACAGCCTGATACCTACACAGACAATGGAACCACAGAGATACACTATTTTACTTTCTTCTGCTTTTTGCAAAGCAGGCATAGGCTTCTCCATGGGCTTGAGGTTTTTATGTGCAAATACAGGTCTTGGTTGACTGCCCCAAAACCTTAAAATCTCACAGAAATCAAAAGAACAGAAGAGTGTCCTTGAAGCAAGGCGTGCTAAAGCAATCTCCTTAATGGCAGCTACAGTTTCCAAGCTTCCTCAGCTATAAGCCTGTATAAATTCACTGCTGGGACTTCACAGGTCTGGCCATCTGTGGTTTGAGATCTCACCCTGGCAAGCTGCAGTCTTCTGTATGCAAAGGGAAGGTGCAGGAGACAATGGCACTGCTTTGGGCTGTCAGTGTGACCCCACCGCTCAGCCTTTAGCATTTGTTTGTGACAGAGGAGCTACACTCGTGTGCAGCCTCCCTTAGCCACCACGGTCTCCGTATCTCCACTGCCACACTCCAAATCTCTCTCTTGCCCTTCTGGCAGAGACACATTTCTCAGAAAGCCCATCCCCTCCCTGATGTATGTCTGAAGCCCAGGTTTCAGTGCAGGAGTAGCAAAGCAAGAACTGCTCCGATGGTGTGTAGAGCCTGGTTTGCTAGCACACCAGCATCAGTGCCACCAGGATCGCCTGAAAGTTACCCACCCTGATGAAAAGCTACACTGCAGGTTTGGAGCTGAGCTGCTAGAAAGGCTTGCTGGGTGAAGTGAAATCAAATGCAGGGTTCCCATGACGGTGGGGATGAGCTCACCTTTGTCATGAGAAGCCACCTCACTTTCTGCTGATGTTGATCCCAGGAACTCTACTTCTCCACAGCTTTTCTGAAAGAAATAGAGCACATTCAATTAACAGCTCCAGTCCATCCAAGTATTGCACATGTTCGTGCCTTAAAGAATGTATAACAGCATTTTATAACAATATCCAGTAGAGATTAGGCCTAGAAAAGAACTCAGTGTAATCTTGTTATGGAAGAGGAAAGATATTTTGCAGGCTACAAATCAAACGCTCCCCACCGTAGAAGGCTCCTTCATTACCTTGTAAGCCAGATAAACACTCCAAAAAAGCTTAACTAAAAGGTATATGTTGTGATAAATAATACACAAATCAAAATCTAATAGCTAGAGGCCTGCCCGTTTGCTCGCAGTCACGCAACCTCCCTTCCTTCCCCAACAAAAGCCTTGGAAACTCCGTGCATTAAAAGTGCAATTTTGGAAACAATTTATAATCAATATGTGGTTATTAGGGTAACCTGCATGTATGGGTTATTTTATAGCATTTATAATCCCAACAGTTCTTCCTGAGAGCAAAATGCGCATCTTGGCTTCTCCGTTTCGGGTTTGAGTCCCAGCAGTGCCACCTACCGCCGAGATAACTCTGGAAGCTGAATTTAGTATTTCTTTAGAGGAACATTCTCAGGGACCATCATCTGCAGGTGCACCACGAGCTCGCAGGAGAAACAAAACGGTTGCAAAAGCTCAGTAATCTCTTGACTAAAATCTCCCCACCTGTACCCGGCTGAGACCAAAAGGGGAAAAAAATAAAGAAAAAACAAAACAAAACAAAGAAACAAACAAAAGCCCCAAACCAAACAGAAATCCCTCATTTGTAATCTCACCTTGCTGAAACCGTGTGCCACCCTGATCACTCCTCATTCGCTCCCCAGAGCGGCACGCTCGTGATGCACGACCCAGAGCGACCTGGACAAGCTTGAGAAGTGGGCTCCTGTGAACCTCATGATGCTCAACAAGGCCAAGTGCAAGGTGCTGCCCATGATTTGGTGCAACCCCCAGTATTAATACGTGGTGAAGGAGGAAGGGATTGAGAGCAGCCCTGTGGAAAAGGACTTGGGGTTGCTGGTGGATGGAAAGCTGGACATGAGCTGGCAATGTGCACTCACAGCCTAGAAGGCCAATCTCATCCTGGGCTGCATCAAAAGAAACATGGCCAGCAGGTCGAGGGAGGTGATTCTGCCCCTCTACTCTGCTCTGAGGAGACCTCACCTGGAGCACTATGTCCAGCTCTGGAGGTCTCAACACAGAAAGGACATGGACCTGTTGGAGAAGGTCCTGAGGATGACCACAAGAATGATCAGAGGACTCAAGCACTTATCCTGTGAAGAAATGGTATTAAACTAGAAAAAGGTAGATTTAGATCAGATATAAGGAAGAAATGCTTCATAGTGAGGCTGGTGAGACACTGGAACAGGTCTGCCCAGAGAGGTGGTAGATGCAACCCCTGGAAACACTCGAGTTCAGGTTGGACAGGGCTCTGGGCAACCTGCTCTAATTGAAAATGTCCCTGCTCGCTGCAGGGGGTTGGAGTAGATGGCCTTTAAAGGTCCCTTCCAACACACACTATTCTCTTATTCATTACCTAGCTGGTGGGAATTGTCCCAGCTGCTCTGAGTTGAACTTCTGGCCCAGAACTGTTAAGGAAAAGATATGCAGAATTAATTGTATCTTTTTTTTTTTTTGAGACAAAAAGAAATTCCTTCTGCCAACAAAACCTAGAGCCTTGCTTAT
This sequence comes from Todiramphus chloris collaris, assembly GCA_025345505.1. Taxonomy (NCBI): domain Eukaryota; kingdom Metazoa; phylum Chordata; class Aves; order Coraciiformes; family Alcedinidae; genus Todiramphus; species Todiramphus chloris. The sequence continues at coordinate 8,738,760 of JANVCC010000059.1, read as the reverse complement.
TTCTTAGTGATGGGAGGTTACTTCAGTCTTTTAAGAATAATTATTAAGTAATTTGGTTAGTGAAGGAAACTGAGGTAGGACTTTAGCATCTCCAGTGTAAGTGTAAGGGATGTGGAGGTTCTGGCATGGCTTTACCAGACCACTGCTGGCAAGGGAAGAAGTACCAAGGATAGGCTTTAAGATCCTGAAAACAATGAAAAAACACCAAAATGGTGTTTGTTTGGAAACAATCTGAGATTTCTTTTTCAGGTTAAAATACATCCTTCTCATGCGGTACCTTGGAGGCGGTTGTGACTCATTCTTCTCCAATGCCACATCTCTTTCCTGTAAAAACAGCCCGTGGGCTGCACTACTTCCCCCAGGATGCCTGTTTCCAAACCAAAAAGGACATTTGGCTCTGCTCCAGGAAGTTCAGGTTGGCTGTGGGGAAGAAGGGTACAAAATGCTGTGCAGTACCTAAGGCTGAGGCTCAGGGTTGCTTCCAGCAGGACATTTATTTCAGGGTAAGGAGTGGAAGAGAATAAACGTATCTTGGCTGAGAATGTCAATTTTGCAGACTACTCTGCTATTAAAATAAGCTTAAAATAGCACTGCTCTGGAATTTCTTTACGTATTCATCTAAGTGAAGAGAGATGTTTCTCCAGTGTTATCTTCACAGTGTGCTCCAGGAAAGGTGGAGTCCCCCCAAACCTGGCAGATGCTCCTTGTTTAGGCAGGAGGAGGTAAACTATATTTTGCACTGAGGTGTCTTATAATAACAGGACTGTGACTCAAAACAGGCTCACCTGTACAGCAGGAGGGACAGTCAGTGACTCAGGTGAAGAGGGTTAGCTTGGACCTGACAGCAATGCTGGGGAAAAGATATGCAGAACTTAGTACTTGGCAGGGCTGCGTTATTTCCAAGCTGTAGAAGCAGTGAGAGGGGCATAGAGGGTCTGACTGAGGTAAGCTCAGAGAGAGGATGCTGTGGGGTGAAGAAAACCTTGGAAGTTTTCAGAACCCTCTGATTTTCCTCCCTAATGTATCCTTCTTGTCTGTGACAGTGAGGCAAGCACAAGAAGGGATGGGGACAGGAGTTTTCTTGTCATTAGACACAGCTAAACACTGCTACGACACACTGCCTGTCTTAGTCCAACCAGACCATGATGCTGAGGTCTAAAGCCCTGCCTTACTGCGCATGTTTGCAGCCTGCTATAAACTGCCCTAAAGCTGTGTGTACTGTCTCCTGGAAACATGCCTGAATCAGGCTTTCTTCTCATCTGATTTTGCCTACATGTAATTTCTACTGGAAGTCAATTTTCTTAGACCTCTCTTCCAGTTTCAGTCAGTGTCTGAATTTCCCAAGACCCTGCAGACTGCTTGCAACAGGATTTGTTTCTCTTTTCAGGTTGCCTGTCCTTAGCTCTAGGTACTGTTTTCCTACACCCAGCTCTCCAATTTGACATCTGGGACTTGTTTACTACCCCTTTTCCATGAAGATTTGATAATTTTAATTTAATCTTTCCCCCAGACTGACAGGGCAAAGCAGTAAGCTAGGAACAGGGAGAGTATCTGTCCTACAGGATCAACTTTTAGAAATACATATATATTGGCCTTGATATAAATCTGTATGAATATCTCAGCATAACCACATGCTTCTTCCCACCTCAGCAAACACCCCCCCATCACAAACCAAAACAGTTTTATGAGTAATAGTTAATGGTCGACTGTCAATCTGAATTACTTTGGTGTCAGGATGATTTATTTATTTTTTTGTAGGTAGGCAGAAATGGATGAGGTGGAAGAGGAAGGACATGGAGGGTTCCCACCATCACTAGAAGCACCCAACTTAGAAGCCTGGGACAACACTGACCATCTTCAGAGGATCTTTACCTCCCAGTAGGGACCACAAAGCCTGGGACAGTGAGGCTGCTGTTTTACACAACCCAGTACAATGGGAAAGTGTCTGCTAAGAAATTCATTGATGTTCCAGATTAATGTCAACAAGTGTCTAAACATGAGCCAGCAGTGTGCCCAGGTGGCCCAGAAGGCCAAGGGCATCCTGGCCTGGATCAGAAATAGTGGGGCCAGCAGAGCAGGGAGGTGATTGTCTCTCTGTACTTGGCATTGATGAGGCCATACCTCGAGTACTGGGTTCAGTTCTGGTCACCTCAGTACAAGAAAGACATTGAGGGGCTGGAGCGAGTCCAGAGAAGAGCAACAAAGCTGGTGAGGGGTCTGGAGAGGAGCAGCTGAGGGAGCTGGGCTTGTTCAGTCTGGAGAAGAGGAGGCTGAGGGGAGACCTTCGTGCTCTCTGCAGCTGCCTGAAAGGACATTGTAGAGGTGGGTGTTGGTCTCTTAAGTAACTAGTGATAGAACAAGAGGGAATGGCCTCAAGCTGCACCAGGGGAGGTTTAAACTGGACATTAGGAAAAAATTTCTCACTGACAGAGTTGTCAGGGACTGGAAGAGGCTGCCCAAGGAGGGGGTTGAGTCCCCACCCCTGCCTGTGTTTCAAAGCCATCTAGATGTGGTGCTTGGGGATATGGCTTAGTGGTGGGCTTGGTGGAGTAGGATTAATGGTCGGACTCGATGCTGTTAAAAGTGTTTTCCAACCTAGATGATTCTGTTCTATTCTAATGTCCCTTCACCTACCCTGACAGAAACTGGTGATGTGCGCTCCAAAGATGCTTTGGCTTGATTTTCTGGGTATCAGCTAGACCGTTAGCCTTCCAGACAGATTAGTCCTTTTCATTGCATTTCTCAAACACACATCCAAGACCCTCCATTTGTCCAATGAAAACAAAGAAAAGAAAAATAGAGTTGATGGAAGAATTTTTTTACTGGGCTTTTTCACAAGAGTGATTCTAGCGCCAAGTGCACAGTAAACTTTAAAGCATAATTTGCCACTGCCCTTTCAAATCTGCTCATTTGGCCCTGGCTAAATGTTTCAACTCCAACTACCTCCCATCTGCTCCCTTGCTTGTGAGATAACTTGAATTTCAAAAGACTCCTGACATACACCCTGTGTCTCTGCTGGGAGCCCAGCTCCAGCCCATGGGATTAAATCTGGACGTTATTAAATTCTGCAGTGACAGAAGTGCCTTCAGAAAGCGGAGCCGAGCAGTTGCTTAATATTGGTTTTGTGGAGATAGGGAGGCAAATGTCTTTTGCACTGGCTAGAAAAAGCATTTTGTGTCATTCCTAGAAGCATTTGATTGTGGAAGCACAGCTCGGAGTCATTCTTTACAGGCTGGTTGCCAAAACTTCAGCAGAAACAGAAAAGCTTGCAAATAATTGGGTAGACTATCCCTAACAGGTGTCACTTTGGAATTTGTCGGTGGCGATAGTCCTTAAAGATTGGAGAGAGGAGATCTGTCTGCACAAAACTCGTCCACTATTCATATATTCCTTTGCAAGAAACACTCTCCACCCTGCTGCACCAGCTCTGATGGGAAGTTTGAGAAAACCTTTGCAATTTAAACTACAGGGTAAAGAAGAATAGATTGCTCTTTTAACTTTTTTTTTTTTTTTATTAAAAAAAAAAACCCCAAAATTCCCCCCTACCCCTGCATAAATCAATGCAATGTTTTTGAACTGGGAAAGGATGCTGTGTAATTGGAATACAGATCCTGCAAGAAACCCCGATTCTAGTGTGAGGTATTTAATACTTTCTGCCACAATAAAAGAAGAGAATTAATGGACTCGGTGGGAAATCTAGATGGCATTTAGCTCTGAATCAGACTATTATTTTACACTTGGCATTGATAGGAGTCAAAATGAGGCCACAAGCCCAAGACTTTCTCAGCTCCTTCTGAGTGCCAATTCCCTTTATATTCCCATGATCCCTGCTTGGAGGCTTCCCTTTCTCCAGCTCTCAATCATGGCAGCAGCAAACTGAAGTAATAAATGATGAAGCCACTTCGGGCTAAATGTGGGTAAAAAATGCATGCATTTGCTCTCTTTTTAAATATGTGGCTATTGCACATACATGTAAAATGTAGCTGTCAGATTATAAAATAATGGTTAAAAGGCAGAGGTTTATTATGGAAAATTTATGCTATGTATGCATGCTTTATCAAAATGTGCTGCTTGCACCATAAAGGAAGCATTTTTTTCCCAATGTTCTGATTTTTACAGCATTCATGTTTATTCTTGCACTTTCAAATGTATTTCATGTGGATTTTTGCACTTTCTAAGGAAAAAAACCAGTAAATTTTTATAGTCATTTTCTTTTTCTTTCTTTTTCCCTTTCTTTCTTTCTTTCTTTCCTTCCTTTTTTCTTCCCATTTC
>JANVCC010000059.1:8691110-8732357 GCA_025345505.1 Todiramphus chloris collaris | reverse complement strand
ATAACATAACATAACATAACATAACATAACATAACATAACATAACATAACAATTGGGGAACTAATCAATGTCTCTAAATACATGAGAGCTGGGTGTCAGGAAGTCAGGGACAACCTCTTCTCACTCCTGCCCTGTGATAGGATGAGGGGCAATGGATTCAAGCTCGAGCACAGGAAGTTCAACCTCAACATGAGGAAGAACTTCTTTAGTGTAAGAGTTGGAGAGTATTGGAACAGACTCCCCAGAGAGGTTGTGGAGTCTCCTTCTCTGGAGACTTTCAAGACCTGTCTGGATGCATTTCTGAGTGATCTGCTCTAGTTCTGTCCTGCTCTGGTAGGGGGCTTGGACTTGATGATCTTCAGAGGTCCCTTCCAACCCCTACCGGGCTGTGATGCTGTGATAGTGTGATATAATAGCTCAGGCAAATAGGGAATTGGAGAGGGAAGCTAGAAGCAGGTAGATTAATCCATCTAAAGGGCACACAGAGGCTTGGATGGATACACAATGTGAATCCAGAAGAACAGATTTGCTTCTTGCTTCCGAGCAGGGATACAAATGAGAAAATCAACTCCTACCACTTCCTCCTCTTAAAGACTGAAAGCAGGACCCAGGGCACTGCTCTACCAAAAGCAGGACAGACCCAGCACAGCAGCCAGGCTTGATGGGCACTTCTGAAAGTCTCCTCAGTAGACTTGTTTGCTGTTTTCTCTCTGTCATGGTGGTTTGCTCTGGTTTTGCACTGCTTGCTCCCATGAACTCAGCTGGCAATGGTCAGGCATTTTGAATCATTGATCCCTGATGGCCAGGACAAACATCTGCCTTTCCTCCAGAAACATTTACCTTTCCTCCAGACACGGCTGCTTTTGGCATCAGGACTGCATCCTAAGGAAGAGCTTTGCCCTCGGCCAAACCTTGTGCTGTTACATTTAGGTGATGGAGTGGAAAAGGAGCTTTAGTCCATCTATTTCCAGCTTCTGCCTGAAGCCTCCTTCTGTAGGGATCTCTCTTTTGCTGTTGACTGGAGAGTACACCTTGGTTAAAGAGACTGTGCATCCTGGGGGGCATAAAGAAGAGTGTGGCCAGCAGCTTGAGGGAAGGTCTCCTGCCCCTCTACTCTGCACTAGGGAGACCACATCTGGAGGACTGTGTCCAGTTCTGGGCTCCCCAGTTCAAGAGGGACAGGGAAATACTGGAGAGAGTCCAAGGGAGGCTACGAGGATGCTGAAGGGACTGGAACATCTCTCTTGTGAGGAAAGGCTGAGAGCCCTGGGGCTGTTTAGCCTGGAGAAGAGAAGCCTGAGAGGGGATCTTGGGAATGGTTCCAAAGATCTGCAGGGTGGGTGTCAAGGAGAAGGGGCCAGGCTCTTGTCAGTGGTGCCCTGGGACAGGATGAGAGGTAATTGATGCACGGTGAAACAGAGAAAGTTCCATCTCAACATCAGGAAAAACCTCTTCACTGTGAGGGTGCCAGAGGCTGGCCCAGGCTGCCCAGGGAGGCTGTGGAGTCTCCTTCTCTGGAGACTTTCCAAGCCCCCTGGATCTGTTCCTGTGTGGGCTGCACTGGGTGACCCTGCTCTGTCAGGGGGATTGGACTCGATCATCTCCAGAGGTTCCTTCACACCTCTGCCATTCTGTGATTCTATGATTGTGTTAGGTATGTAGAGTTAGAAATGCAAATATCTGTCTGTTGTCATCAAAGAAACCATCTTAGACCACACGCCAATAGACAACTACCACAGCCATGAGTCCACATCCTACCCTTCTGTGGTGAGATCTGTCCTCTGAAGTCTTCAGGCGACTGCAGCGAGTACATACACACTGCATCTCCCCAGACTGCCTCTCTCCCCACGTGTAGCTCTCCCTTGACACCAGTGCTGCAGGCTGCTGGCTGGCACACGACAATGGTGCCACACTGGCAGGGCAACATCAGTCCTCCGGGAAAAACCTGGCTGCTCAAGATCCCAACGCGGTGCGCACCAGGTCTGTGGTAAAGCAAGACCCCTTCGTGCTGCTGCAAAAAAGGCTGAGCTGTCCCCTGTGTCTCTCCTTGAGCACTTGCAGGGTGAACAGCTCTATCCCTTCAGAGAAATGGCTCAGAGGCTTCCGTGTTTCTCATCCTGCTCATGGTGACAGGAGGGGGATCCCATGTGCACACGCTCACACGCACGCGGGCACGTGCCTATAGAAAGACCTGCAGACTTTCTACTGCCAGCTTTTGGTAGCATCCTGGGGGGCTGTGTCAGGTGGCACTATCTCCTTTATTTGTGGCTTGGGAGCCATAACCTTTTCCATTCCTGGCTGGTTTCAACACCTGCATTTCTCAATGAGCCCCGTGCTGGTCTGTGCCCAGTGTCATTTGGGCCAGGCAAGCTATGGTGGCGAGGTCACAGTCGGGGAGACGTTTTGGTGCCATTGCCTGCAATATTTAACAGAACCCAGCTGCAGCCTGCACTAAAAGACAGCCCTTTCACGAAGGCTGAGTGAGCCTTAAAGTAGTGAGTGGGGTTAAAAAAGCAGCTGAGTTTGCTCCTGCTTGCAGTGGGGTCAGAGCGTGGCAGCCAACGCTGACAGCCCAGTGCCTGAGCCTTTGGTCTGCTGCTTGCCGGACAAGCAGAGGTTTAAGTAGCAGCTTCTTTGTCCTGGGTTTGTAGGGAGCAGTTGTTTTGTTTATGAGAATGATGTGATGTATTGTGGTGTTTATGTGACCCATGAATAATTTGCAAGTGTTTGCTCATTGCTGGAGTATGTTGGGGGAAAATCTGAGCCCTTTGCAGAAGCTACTTTTTCTCTCTCAACCCTCTCCTGGCACCCTGGTTTGTCTCTGTTCCTCAAAACCCCTTGGAGGGAGACATCTCCATTCCCACAGTAAGGGAGCAAGGAGCTGCAGTGGCTCACTGCCCTGCTTGCATCTGCACTGCACTTGTCTACCATGATGAAAATGTGCACACTCCTCTCCCAAATACAGTCCCTGCCCTGCAGTTTTTACTCTTAATGTTGCTGTACCTGATTTCCATCCTCCTGAAACAACGCTCCGTGCTTCCAACCAGGGGAGCTGGCTGCTCGGCTCCCTTGGGATAATCACTGCCTGCATTGCTCAAGTCTGCAATGCAATCTCAAGGGAGGAAGAGATGGTGTTTTTACCACGCAGGGTCTGAGATGGGAGGAGCTAGGTGTCTGTGGGACAGTGGTGTAAGATGAGGTGCTGTGATGGGAAATTAGGTTGGGAGGTAGAGCAAGGCATCTGGGGGGGGGGGCGGTGGGCAGGGGATGGGGTGTGATATCTAAACTATGACATTTGAATTTCTAGCCCTATAGTGAAATGGATCGGCCGCTAATGACAGAGAAAAAACAAAAAACAGCAACATTTCTCCCCAACACACCATAAATGATGCCAATGCTACAAAAGAAACCCCCAAAGTTAATAACCATCCACACCCTACAACAGATGCCAAAACTATGCTGACCACATCACAGTCGGCTGATGGATTAGATGCAACTGCCAACCCCCCCCCCCAAAACAAACCATAACCGTAAAATAGCACAAAATAAGTCATAATAGTTCTTACTTGGCTTTTCTCCAAGGTCTGCAGCCTGAAAAGCTCCCATCATAGTTGTAACTACAGGAACCCCCACAAAAACATGCCCTATGGACCTTTATTTCCCTGCACCCCCACCCCCAGGACTTGCATAACTAATGTCTGTCTGCTAACACCCTATGTATATCTGTGCCTTGATTTATTTACCCCGTTAATCACTGCACTCCACTAGGACAAAGCATTCAATGCATATACCACATTACACTCAAATTTACCTTGCATCCAATAATGATGATCAGGCACAGAAATATTTAATACATTTCTACTTTCAAGTAATGGCTGCTTAATGATTCTAGATTCATTATATCCCTATAATGAACCTGAAGCAGTCATTCCCAAATGATAGCAAAATGAGGTGGATTTCCTAAGCATTTTTATGTTGACCCGGGTCTCCTGCTGTGAGCACTGAGCAGCACTCCCCGGATAGCCCTGCTTGTGCTGTCTGTGGGGATGGAGGCTGCTGGGCTGCATCAGATTCTAGCTCTGCCCATGCCGGGCTTGTCCCTCGACCACCAGCTCAAGATGCTTCAGAGGAGCATGCAGTCAGCAGCTGGTGTTAGGCAAGCGTAATTCCATCCTATGGGAAAGAGAAGGGGGGGAAAAATCTACTTGCCAGACGGTGAAACAGAGCAATTTCTGTAGGGGGTAGTCCCAGGCCAGCTGTGTCACAGAGGGAAAAGTAACAAGGCAGCCCAGAAATCAAACTGCATGGAGCAGAGCAAATGCAAACGTGCACATCAGGAGAGCCTTGGTGTTTCGAAAGCACACAGCTAACTAATGTAGATTTCCTCTGCAGATATATGTATTTATTTAGCTACAAAGATAAAAGAGGTAAAATTCTCTTTTTCCACAGTGTGGCCCACCTACGGCATTCAATAATGTAATATTAGAGAAAAGCCTTTAGTGTGGTCTTTAATAAAATATCCTGACCTGGCAGGTAGGTTATTGACGATTATAAAGCTGTTAGATTTAATATGAATCTTCTTGGAAATCCCTGGTATTCATCACATTTTCATGAGTAGCGAGCAGTTGTAGATATTGCCAGACATAGTCTCAGAGTGGAGAGCAACTGAGATAAAAATTGCAAAAACAGCTAAATGATGCATGGGCTGAAATCCCACTTCCAATCAGACCCAGACCATGCCGTGAAAAGATTTAGTGAGCTACCTCCCAGCAGTTTGAAAGTCTCCTGAATGGTTTACCCAGCTGCCTTGGGAGAAAGAGGAGCGGGCAGAAACTGGATAATCTAATCTTTATATTAATTTTATCAGAGAGATTACTTTAAATCCTGAAGCAGGATGTTATATAACCCTGTAGTATTTACTGTAGCAACCCTGGAAGGCCACAAAAGTGCCTCATCCAAGGACTCGCTGATTTTGACTTGGTTAACATCTTACTGCTGCCAGCACCCTAACTCTTTGCAATGTATGAGATGCTGCTTTCTTGTGCTGCCTTTGAGTTTAGCATTTCCTCATCTTCTTCTGTGCAGTTCTGGAAAAAGACTTGTCTCTACTTTCCCCAGTTCATAATTTGGTCAGTCCCATTGCTCTCCAGCGGAGGAGAGGGAAGGGCTGCTGTGAACTTCCCTGTTCTCTTTTCTGTAACTCCAAAGCTTCCAGCTTCAGGGCTTAAGTTTATTTTGCAGTTGTGCCCAGAGATGTCCCCTGTGAAAGCCTGAGCATCATTGCTCTAGGTACTGTGCAAACACTGATAGTAAACCCCACGTCTATGGGGATGAGAGCTGTGGGACAGATTTTCAGAGAGGGACTGAGCTAAAACAGCTCCTGCTGGTGTTGGTGGGAGAGGTGTACTCTTGTAAACCACAAAGCAAACACACACTGTGTGATTCCTGTGCAGGGAATCTTTTGTTGGGGCTTTTTTTTAATAGAAGATACTAGCGCACAGCCTCCCTGCTGAGCATTCCTGTTGTCCAGGCTTGTGCTGCTGAATTTTGCCTTCACCAGTTTGACCCTGCACCCCAGGATTCCATACATCCACTGCAAGCTGTGAACACGACTGTTGCCTCTTTCTAGGCTTCTGAATCAAATCAAAGGGTTATTTGAGCATTGAGGGGAATGAACACATTTGGAGTCAGAGGTGATAAAGAAGCGGTGACTAAAAACGGTCAAGGAGTTTTTTGGCAAATTGGCAGCATTGGCCAAAAAACTTTGGTAACCAGGCAAAGCTACTCTGACAAATAACGTTGTCCTAAAGAAAGCTCCTAAATATGCTGTGTGGACAGCACTAGGTCAACTTGAAAGAGTTAACATCTAATCGTAGATTTGTTTTCCTTGATTGACAGACAATTTTCAAAAAAGAGTGCAGTTTGTCAAGAAGTCATTCCCTTCTTCTTCCAGAAATCTCGCTTTGAAGCCAGGGCAGGCAATTTCCTGCCTGTGATGGCATTCAAGACACGAGATACCCTTGTCTTTGACAGCAAAGGACGCTGGTTTCATTCGAGTTTTTTCCCTTATCACTGACAACAATAAAATTGTCAAGTGTGTGATTTGAAACATCAAATTTAGTATGAACTTCTTGTGTAAGCAAGGGACATTGGACAGAGTAACTTTTTTTTTTCTCCCATCTGTCCTGATATATGGGACATACAAATTGACAAATGGTAAAGATTAGCTGATAGATGTGTATGGTAACTTATGTATAAACTATCAACAGACCAACAAGGTTATAATGAAGTCATTTTTAGAATTTAATAATAAATTTCTCTTTGTCAGCATTGGTCCAAGGTAAGGATGTGATGCCTCTTAGCAGTGAAGACAAAGGAAGACTTCCACTTCAGTTGCAGGCTTGGAGATACTGTCTGTCAAATCCTAGCGTTATTTTATTTTTATGGAGAAGCTGGATGTGTTTGAACCTGACCCAGAACCCCAAAGACATCTCTCTCCATTCAGAACAAATCCATCATTTTGAACAACTGATGGGTTTGAGTATTTTAATTTCAGAGTGCCTAAGTGGTGAGACTTGAAAGTCACCTGGAATTTGCCGGTTTTAGATTTGCTAATTTGAATACAAAGTCTGTCTTATGTGGAGACAAACGAGATCTTTAGATACGCTTCCAAATCAAGCGTAGGTAACATTTTGCAGGTTTCTAAACTTCTAATGGAATGTTAGGTACACTAAAAATGCTTAGTGGGCTTTAGAAAGAAAATATTAAAGCTATGCCGTGCCTAGAGACAATACTAGTAACTTTTGGACACTGTCAAAATTATTAGGAGACGGATGCAAGAAAGGGAAGTTACAGGATTCTGACTGTGGTGCAGCTAAACAGAAGAGTTAACATGTAAGTGTGATGTACTGTAATAGAAGGTCACTGAACTGGACAAATGCTGCATGGTGTTTACTGACAGCGCATTAAATCAACTTTGCTGTACAGCTGATCGACGTGCTGATATAGCTGTATGACATAAATGCATGACTGGTGCTAATCAGTTAGTTACCGTGTTAGACATGCTTACCAGATGCTAATATAAAAACCTCCCCGCGCAGAGGTGTGGCTGATTACTAACTTTCAAGCTCAGCATCAAATTAAAGTTTGAATTAAATAGCAGAATGACCTGAAAGTCTGAAAAAGAGAACATAAGTTGTTTAAATCAAACTTAATTTTGGCCTCAAGCTTCATTTTGTTGGAGTGTAAATGCTGCAAGGTGTGGATGAGCAGGTGCATCAAGAGGACAGTGGACTTTGCCTTGTGAACCAGAACTTGAATGTGTCTTAGAACAAATTGCTAGCCTTTGTGTGATGCACATCACCAAACTACAGCTCTGAACTGCACCATTAGTTTTTAACCCTGTGATTGCATCCTTGGAAGGTTTGTCACGCATCTGACATACTGTTCAAAGTAAACACGCATTGTCATATAACCACATCTCAGTACCTTTTGAAGTCAGTATATATTTTGGAAATTATCTCAAACTCCAAATATTATTCTGTAGAATGAAAGCCTCAAAATCCTGAAACCAAAGTTGCTTGTCAGGAGCAGGGACACAGCAAAACACAGATAAAAAGTAGAGCTTATTTCAGCTACCTGAAACCTCAAAAAGCTCAGAGGAAAACTAAATGAACTTATGTTCAAACACAATAAACTCCCGGCAGTGCATGGTATATAATCACAGAATCACAGAATCATTTAGGTTGGAAAAGACCCTTGGGATCACTGTGTCCAACCATTAGCCCTACTCTACAAGTTCACCCCTAGACCACGTCCCCCAACACCACATCCAAGAGATGTTTAAACACATCCAGGGATGGGGACTCAACCCCCTTCCTGGGCAGCCCATTCCAATCTCTCACCACCCTTTCCATGAAGAATTTTTTCCTAGTGTCCAGTCTAACCCTACCTTGTTTCAGCTTGAGGCCGTTCCCTCTGGTTCTGTCCCTAATTCCCTGAGAGAAGAGCCCAGCACCAGCCTCTCTACACTGTCCTTTCAGGGAGCTGTAGAGAGTGATGAGGTCTCCCCTCAGCCTCCTCTTCCTAAAACTAAACAGGCCCAGCTCCTTCAAACACTCCCCAAGTGATCTCTTCTCCAGTCCCTTGCCCAGCTTCGTTGCCTCCTCTGCACCCACTCCAGCCCCTCGAGATCTCTCTTGTGCTGAGGTGCCCCAAACTGGACACAGCACTCGAGGGGAGGCCTCCCCAGCACTGAGCACAGGGGGACAATCACCTCCCTGCTCCTGCTGCTCACGCTGTTTCTGATCCAGGCCAGGATGCTGTTGGCCTCCTTGGCCCCCTGGGCACACTGCTGGCTCATCTTCATCCTCCCGTCTATTACAACCCCCAGGTCCCTCTCCTCCAGACAGCTCTCCAACCACACTGCCCCAAGCCTGGAGCTTTGCATGGGGTCGCTGCAGCCCAAGTGCAGGACCAGGCACTTGGCCTTGTTGAAGCTCACACCATCAGCAGTGGCCCAGCGACCCAGTCTATTTAAGTCTCTCTGGAGAGCCTCTCTATCCTCACACAGATCGACACACTAACTAATAGTAGCCACTCTCCATGCTTGTGCTTTCACCCCCCACCAGGTACAATGCCCTGCATTTTACCTTTACCCCTGGGGCCAAGTGAAGGTGTGTGCACAGTTGGTTACAGAGGTGGAGCTGGCTAATGGCAACTCCTTGAACTGCCCTAAGCCAGCTGCACGCACGCATGGGCCAACAGCCAAAGACTGACCCAGTACAACCAGCACCACCAGGGAACGTGTGGCTGGCACCATCTGCCTATGCTGGGCTACTCCAAAACCTGTGAGGTTCTACAGAGGTGACCCAGAAACATCACTCATTTTTCTGTTAGCAGGTAACAGCCCCAAGTCCAGCACTGTGTATTGGTTTTATCTTCCAGCCTTCTTTCCACTCTTGAAGTCACTTACTACCTCCAGCCCCTGAAGAGTAAAAAAACACAGCAGTATGATTTCCTTGTAAGAGCGATTTAACTTTTGATGCTGAGCAGTAATGTTCTCAGCTGAATTATGGGCAAAAGCCTGAATCTACCAGGGTATTTATTTTACTTAGCAAAAATTATCCAACAGTAAAAGTATAGTTGCTGCCATTGGAAATATGACCGTTTGAATAAAAATTATGGCAACAGTAAGATTCAGCTATGGTATGTTAATTTGAATCTGCAGTAAATCTGTCAGGATTGCAAGTCACTTTAAGAGCTAAAATATAATTGTTGTAAAACACCAAACTGCAATTTATACATAGTTTTCTCAACCACTTGTAGGCTAGCAATATTTCAGTTCTGTAATCACAGTTTGAACCTTTTAAAAGTGGGGGTTTTTTTATACAAGTCAGCAGAAGTAGTATTTTATTACTTTTCTTTGTGTGGGATTCTTTGAACGCAATACACTTTTGGGGAAGAAAATGGTCTGGGGATAAAAATCAGCAGAGACTACCTCAAACTTGCCTTCCTTTTCTGAAAGTTAGACATGTCTGAGTGTGCAACGAGCAATTTGTCAGTCAATTTGTAGCTCAATGAAAGTTACTGTCAAAGTTAGGGGCTTGTTAGTTAAATTTCAAATGCCATTTGACCCCTGCAGACAAGCTTTCTGTAATGGCATTCTGTGATAACAGGCAGATATGATTTTTTTTTTTTAATAAAAATCCATTAGTAACCTAAGTATGGTTTGGTTTTTCTTTTCTACAGAAAAAAGGTTGTTCGTATAATTGAGTAAAAAAAAAAAATAAAGCAAAATCCTGTAAACTGCTTTCAACTTGATTAAATGATTAAATGAGTGCTTTAGGTTGTCCCACTGTCCCAGCTTTCAGTCCCAAGCATATTCAGATGTGGTTTTCCATGACAGTCACTATGACTATTGGGTACTCAGAGTTTGCCACCCATCTTCTCAGATAAGCTCTGACAGTCACTGAGAAAGCGGAGAGGGGACATGAAACAGGATACCTGCAGCATGCTTTGAACATGTGGATAACATTAGTGTTATGAGGTAATCCTCATGTTGCCATCTGAGAGCAAGCAACGCATCCAAGGAGCTGTATGCGACCATCAGCCTCCAAAAGAAACTCGAAGGGCGATGGAGAGGCTTTAACGACAGCTCACCCTTCAGCAGGCAAAAAGCTTAGTGCCATCCTGAGATGGATTCCCATTAAACTCATCTTTGGCTCTTTGCAAGAGAAATGTGATCATATACTGCCCACCGTGCTCAAAAAAACAAACCAAAACAAAAAATACAAAGCAAAACAAAACACCAAAAAAACCCCAAGTGAAAGTAAAAGGTACCAGCTGGGTTTTTTTCAAGTCCTGACTGGAGATTCTCTGTCAGCTTTTAGAACAAAAGCACCAGCTTTGGACAAAGACATAAAGAGTCAACTATTGCCCATTTTCAGGCAGGGGTTCCTGGAGAGAAGTCCCCGGGGGGGCCAAGTGTCCTATACAGAAGATGAAACTCATCAGGCAAGGTTTACAGGGACTGATGATTTCTGGTGAGTCCTTACGGGTAAGGAATGAAATCTGGGGCCTTGGGATCTCATGTACTCTCTGTTCACATTTGGGCTGTGGCAGGCTCCTGAGAGGGATTATTGCAGGGAGCATGATGTCTTGAGTTCATACCCCCAGGAGCTCCCCTGGAGATACCCTGGGACCCACTTAAGGCAAAAAAATAAAAGGCAGCCTGTTCATTTGTCCTTATTAGGAGTTATTTTTTGAAAGCTCATAAAGCTTCACTGCTCCAGAGGAAAGTTACATCTGCTGATTGAGGAGAGGAGGGGAGATGATAGTAAAAGTTACTCGGTTGAGGCTAATGTAGCCTTCTGAGTTTTACAATCAGATGAGTTTGAGAGATTAAAAGGAGACAGAAAAGGATGGTCCCTCAGCTTAAGAAAAGAATAAATAAATACTCATTATTTTGCTAAGTTTTTGCATTTTACTACCTAAATTTTGGGGGGGTTCTTTTTAAAAAAAAAAAAAAAAGCATTAAAGGGAAAGGGACTTGATAATTCTTTGGCAGCTATTAGACAAGGCTAAATTAGTGCAGTGAGACCACTGGCCATCTGTGTAGCCTGAGCTGCTTTGAGTTTTGAAGCTAACACACTTCATGTTAATAGGTTTTGATGGCCAGAGTCTGTGCAAAAAAAAAATAGTGACAACCAAGGAGAATATTTTTATTTTCCTGTTCCTTATGTCAAAGCATGACCTTTCCTGCTTCCTGCAAGGAACGGGCCAGCTGCTGCTCTCACTAAGGTGATGGTCTCTATCAGCATCTCTGGGCAAAGAGCATGCAGAGATTAGCCTGTCCCACAGGATTTACAGTCCAAGCAGACAGGGGAGAACCAGCTCGGAGTCAGGAGGGATAGGGAAGCACAGAGTGTAAGGAACAGAATCCCAGCAGCTGACCCCAAATGAGGGAGCTTGAGGAATCCCAAGCAGAGATGATCCTCACCTCATCGTTAAGCACAGAATCACTCAGGTTGGAAAAGACATCTAAGATCTAGTGCCATCATCAACCCAACATTATCAGGAGCACTAAACCATGTCCTGCAGTGCCACATCTGGATGTTGTTTGAACCCCTGCAGGGATGGTGACTCCAGCCCCTCCCTGGGCAGCCTGTGCCAAGCCCTCACCACTCTCTCAGCAAAGACATTTTTCCCAATGTCCAGTTTAAACCCAGCTCCCCCAGCTGAACTCCCTTCTGGCGCTGGCGGAGCTCCCAGCGCCAGGCCCGAGGCCCCCACTGCCCGAACCGCCGGCCCAGGCCCCGAGGCCGCGGCCCCTGTGCCCGCCCCGGCCCCGCGCTCCCGAGCGGCTCCTTTGTGCCGCGGGGCTCTCGGCGATTAACGCCTCGCCCAGAGCTGCCGCCGGGGCCGCCGCTCCGCCCGGGCCGCCTCAGCAGCCGCCCCGCAGCTGCCGGCCCCGGCACAGGGAGCCGCTCTCCCGGCTGCTCCCGGCTCCGCACGGCCCCAGCACAGCTCCGTGCCGGCCCCTGGCGCCGCCAGGCCCGGCCCCGCTGCCGCTGGGCTCTGCTGCGCTGCTGATCTTTCCTTGACCATGGAATTCCTCTGTTTCAAGTCTAGCGCCCATGAACTTAGCAATTCACTCTGTAGACACACGCGAGACCCTGTCCCCGGGCACCGGCAGGTTACCGAGGATGTGACAGGCATGGCCTGCGTGTCCCGCTCCCCAGCAGGACAGGCAAGGACATGGGCCACTGACCCGAATTCGGTACCTGAACTGATGCCTGCCGACAGCTGCCTTTCTGATTGTGGATCTTTCTCAAAGTGAAGAGATCACAGCATATAAAGGAAGAAAAAGCCTTGCAGATCCTCTTTGGTGTGGTCTGTGGATTTCAAAACCAAGACATCATCTAGCTGTCAGAAGAGGCAGCACAAAACTTGCAGGAGAATCCTCTCCATTTGCTATTTCCCTCTAACAAGAAGACAACAAGCAAGAAGAAAAGGCATTATACTGTGCAGTCTCTCAGGCTTGCAAATGCACTCTGCCTTCTACACGCTTGCTTTTGTTTGCATTGTGCTGGCCTTGGCAGGAGCCTGCTTCATTATCCTTCCCCATCTCTAACCCTCCTGCTTCAGAGCCACGCTGCAAACCCCCACTAAGGGGGATGTGCAAGATTGCAGGTGTACGCAGCCTTCATCCTCGTGTAGAGGAGGGAAATTAAGATGAGAGAGGCCGCAGTAATATGTGCTCATGCTGCATAGATGACACCGTGACACATAGTCCCAGCAGGCAGCCACTGTTAAGGAAAGACTTTGAATGTGCTGTACTGCAGTGAGCGAGCAGGATGCTCGGCTTGTTAGACGCTGAGGGCTGCAGCAAAAGGCCAACCAGTTGCCTCTTCTCCTGAGCACTCTGGAACAGAGCACACAACAGCAGCTGCCCTTTCTTGCCACTTTTTTTTTCCCCTACTTTTTATTACAGTTTGCTTTTACATCAGGTAGCACACTGCTTTCCATGCCATGACTGCACAGGTGAGGCATTGGTGGGGCTGGAGGTCACAGATGGAGCATGCCCAGTAGCAGGGGCAGCTCTGCTGTCCCTATCCCACCCTGACAGAGCAATGCCTCCAGAAAACCTTTTCCTGCCTGTTTGGCTGAGGAGGGCTGAAGTTAATTTCCCTCTAAATATAGCTCTGTGCACGAGGTGGAGCTAAGGTCTGCTGGCACAAGAGAAGGGAAAGCCAGATGGCTGATTCATGCTGAAAGGCAGCACGAGGGAGTAAAGAAGACAGGCAATAACCTGGCACAGTTACCAATTTCTTAGATGCCTTGGAGAGGGCGTTTTACTTTTCTGTGCCACCCTCTCCATTTACCCTTAATATCTGAAGTATTTTTCAGATGGTGGTACATTCTTGTCAGGGACTGTATCTCCCAAAAGAGGATAATCACAGCACACAAACTTTAGGTGTGTAATATATAAGATATTTAATCAAAGGAGGGAAGCAGGTCCACCATCCTGGAAATCCAAATCATCTCTTTCTCTGAGCATAGCAAGCCTTGGCATGTCAGTACAGTGATGACCTCACTTAGCTGCATCAAACCTGTGTGCTGTAGGATTTCCTTGCATATAGAGGATGATATTTCCCTTAAATCAGCTGGGGAACACGAGGCCATGTTTATGCTGGTGTTATGAGGACAGACAGCACCTGATCCAGCAAATAGTTGCACAGGTCAGAGCTATCCCCGTGGGGGTTTGCGGGTTTTTTGGGGGAATGCTGTTTTGGTTTTGTGAGCATGGACTAGCAAGTTGGCAGTTAACGACTCTGGGCTTAGTGCCATTTTTGCCTGGGTGGTAAATAAAGGTTTTCCCTCTTGTGGAGCCACCTGACACACAGGTATTTCCCAGTGCAGATGTTGATACGGGTTTCCTGCTCCTAAACAGAATAAATGCATGGATTGGAGCTCAAATTATTTAAGACTCAAAAACTGTACATTTTATACTCACCTGTCCTCTGACCTTACCTGGGACTTGCAGCACGTCTCAGTGCTTCCTTTTCCAACCCTCTCTACCTGGAGGAAAGTTTCCAGAGTCCCTTCAGCCTGCCTGCCAGAAGCAGCAGTGGCTTTCTCTGTCCCCTGTTCCTCCAGCCAGGGACTCCCTGCAGGTCCAGATGTGCAAATTGCCTGTCCTGCCTATGGCTGCAGCTCCATTTCTAGAGCTGAAGCTTCCAGGGATTGCAGCCTAGTAGTATAGCTCTAATTACTCCTTTCTTGCCTGCTGGTCTGTCCATGGCTGGCTTAGATGTGTTGGGGATGAGGCACAAGAAAGTTGGCAAGGTAGATCACTGGGTGTTCATGTGAGGAAAAGAGGAGGAGATGGCACTCAGACAAGGAAGTTTCTACCTCTGCACTCAGTATTCGCCAGGGCTGTTGTGTCTCTCGGGCCAGGTCCACTCATCTGCCTTGGCACGTTTCACCTTTGAAGCTGCTGCAAGAAAAAGTAAAGGGCCAACTATATACTACTCAGAGTGCACTTAGGAAACTCCTCTGTGCCACCAAACCGTAGCAAATGGGTGGAACTGGAAAGGAAGGGGTTAGCCTCAAAACACTTTGAAGGTTGTTTTTTTAAACATCAGTAGTGAGTGTATTGGGACAACCATTGAGAAAGAGGTGGTGTTTTCTGCTAAAACACACAGAGGTTTTCCTCCCAACGTGCATGTGGTTTGTATTTGCCATGAGCAGGGAAACTGAAGCCAGACTGTGGCACAGGTTTCAAGTGACACAAACACCTAAAGGTGTGACCAATCAAGTGCAAACATTTCAAATTATCACCCCCTTTGTTTGCAGCTGAGAAGACACAAGCCAGTTGGCAGAAGAACAGTGGCAGGGTGATGCTAAACACCCAAACCCAAAGCAGGACAAAAGGTATGCCCTAAAACCTCTGCTAATAAAAGGTAGCAAGCTGAAGCTGGGATTTGTCCTATGAAAATGGGTACAGTTAGTTATTGTCTACTTGCTGAACAGTCATCGGCACCATAGGTGGGACATGAAAGTAACTCCAGTTCAAAGTAACTCCCAGAGAAGGGCCAGAAAGATAATCAGAGGGCTGGAGCACCTCTCCTATGGAGTTGGGGTTGTTCAGCCTGGAGAAGAGAAGACTCCAGGGGGACTTTATTGCAGCCTCCAGTACCTAAAGGGGGCCTGCAGGAAAGCTGGGCAGGGACTGTTTCCAAGGGCATGTAGTGATAGGGTGAGGGGCAATGGTTTGAAACTAGAGCAGGGTAGATTTAGACAGGATGTTAAGAAGAGGTTCTTTACTATGAGGGTGGTGAAACCCTGGAAGGGGTTGCCCAGGGGGGTAATGGATGCCCCATCCCTGGAGGTGTTCCAGGTCAGGCTTGATGAGGCTTTGAGCAACCTGCTCTAGCTGAGGATGTCCCTGCTGACTGCAGGGGCATTGGACTAGATGTCCTTTAGAGCTCCCTTCCAACCCAAGGCATTCTATGATTGTATAACTCAAGAGTGGCAAGGTTTGCTGGCTTGCTATTACACCACAGCCCGTGAGATTAATCCACACAAAAGCGAGGCCAGATTAGAAAAAAGAAAATTAAAAAAAGTAGAACTTCAGAGCCTTTTAAGCATCTAAACAGAAGCTGCTGTGATGACCTGGAAACTTGGTTTGGTAACTGGAGGAAAAGGACAGGGAAAAGCAGCATAAAACCTGACGCTTACAAGAGCCAGCTCAATGTTATGAGGATTTAATCTGTATCACTATGAGACTGTGCCAACATATTCAGGCTATCCCTAGTTAGGTCCTTGTGGTCCCTCAGGTCCTCCCCCATGCCTCTGGGATTGTACAAGTAGCAGCCATCTGGTATTTGCCTTGCCAACCTGCAAGAGCCCAGATCTGTCTCACAAAAGTCCTGCGTTGGAAGAAGGCTAGCACGGCGATGACTACGTGTTTGCTTCTTCTTAGCTGTGCGTTAAGGAAGACATGGCAACAGAAACAAGGAGCTACTGCAATGAAGCCTCCAAAAAAGAAACCCAAACTCAAGGTGGGAGAGGGCTGGCACAGAGGTATGTGCTGTGGGTACAGACAAAAAGAACCTGTCTTCAGGTGCTCTAAAGTAGGGAGTAATGTTACTGGCTCCCTAATTGATTAAATGAAATGCCTTTCTGCAGGAAAACGGGGCCTTTGACTGGTTCTTGCATTGGTTGCTGTAGCTTCTTAGACTACATTTAAGCAGAGTCTAGCAATACAGTTTGATGGCTTGCCTGGCTGTTGAAGCCTTCCTGATGACCTCTGAGCACCTTGTGCCAGCCCAGCCATGATCATTTCCTAGCAGCAGAAAGCTGATGGCACTGTAGAGTCTCTCTGCCATCCTCCTCGGAGTCTAGGGGAAGCGTAAAAATCTCTTCTAAGGCTTCCATTCCCCTGCCTCCTGGGTACACAAAAAACAGTGGGATTTTGGACTCCTAAATCCCAGAGATTTTGAAACCTTGCTTCCTTGTGCAAAAATTGACTTGGTTATTTGAAGAGAGTCAGACTGCCAACTGCCTGCAATCCCTGCAGAAGGAAATAGCTTCAGTATTGCTTGCTTTATTCATCTGCCATCCTGAGTTAGGAAGGGCTGAGCACAGGGCTTGCAAGGTAGAATGCAGGCTGTGCTCATGCATCCTGCTCCAGCAGCAGCTTCATGGATGAAGCCATTCAGTCCTCCTCTCTCTTCACCTCTCTCTGCCAGGCATCATTCTTTTCACAAAGTCAACACAACCACGGCCTAATTGCACCCGGTCTGGTTTAGTAAAGCAAACAGACCAAGTTTAACCCATTTTCCTCGTCATCCTCTGCTGCCCCAGCCATGAACTGGTTAAGGGAATGATGATTTGAGATTGCTGACAAAAGCAAAGGAGGTTGTGTACAAGCTGTGCGTGTGTGTAACCAGCGAGGTCTGGCCATGAGCAGAGCCTCCCTTCACTCTGAGCTGCCAAAGAGGAGTTTCAAACTGGGAGCTATTGCTTATTCACATCCTCCAGCAAGTTAGCATGGAGAAGACATGAACCAGGAGTTATGCATGTTGTGAGTTAAAATGCCATCATCTCGCTGAGCAGAGCGCATAAAACGCGCACATCTGGAACGTGTGGGAGCTGAGGAGGCTGTAATTATAGGTATATGGCACACTGGGTTACTGTGCTGGCTGCTGAGCCATGGAGTTGTTTGAGCCTGAACTAACTTTGCTGTGATTCATGGTGTTAATGATGTACTTTCTTTGCAGTGAAAGAAGAATCCTATTGTGCTTTTTTTTTTTGTTTGTTTTGGGTTTTTTTGGTTTTGTTTCAGGATGGTTTTGTTTTACATCTGTGGAATATTATTATTTTTGTCTCCAGTTTGTATTAATTTTTGCAAATTGGTCCCTGTGGTGAGAGCTTGTATAAAGGTATTGTGCCACATCTTCTAAGCCTGCCTTAATGTCCCTGCATTTATCCTTTGAAGCTAATCATTAAAAGGGAAAAAATTGTGTCTGTGGATTTCTGTTGTGTGCCCGTTGAGTACATTTTCTCTCTTGTTGATAACTATCTGAACTGACTTGCACCCACAACAGACTGTGTTGGGGGGGGGGCGGGGGGAAGTATTGCTGCTTTTATTTCATGTCTGAACTGATGAGAATAGTAATGAGAAGCAAAACAGTTGTATCCCCAGTTAGCCAGCTACAAAGCAGGCAGGTTGAGTCCTCAATGTACTGTCAATTCCATGTGTTGTGTAGGCAATTAACATTGATGCTGAAATAATTAATGATGAGAAAATGTCAAAAGGTTTGTGTGCTTCGGTTTAGAGCACCAGAAGCTCAGATTGTTATCCAGGCTTCTCTAGTTGTCTGAGCAGATCTTGTAACCAGCTTTATGATGCTGCAAACCACAAAAAGGCTGGGGCTTCCACCCCAGTTTCACAAGTTCAGACCTCTGAAAACCCTAGGAGATGGATTTATGGAGAATGAGCATTTTTCTTCCATCTAATACGTGCTGTTGCATAAGTATCTCAACAAAAGACTTAAAATTGTTTTATTTTAGAGATGTGCTTCATGGGTCTCTTTACAATAGCTTATCAGTCACATTTTCAGAATTTTTAAGGTAATGATCAAGTTCTTTTCAGGGTGATCTCTGGAGCGGGCAAAAATACAGGAAGGAGGTTGGCAATGATGCCAAGTAGAACTTGCCATCCAAGGCATCACCTCGATTCCCCTATATCATACAATACCAGTCAGAATTAGCCTATATATTTTCTGCATTTATGGACACTGAGCCGCTCAATAGTAACTGCATTTCTTTGGATGGATCAGAGAAACACCTGCAACTACAATGTCCAGAGAAAGCAAGCTTGAATCACTTGAAAAGCATAAACCCCAAACCCATCAAACCCTCAAGCTAAGAGAAAAACCCAACAAAACACCCCACCAAAAGAAAACAAGGAATCCAACTGTGGTTGCAAGTCTCACCTGGCTTGATCCCACCAGCTGTCAGGTCCTTCTAGAGTCAAATGTGGAGTGGCATGGCCAGTGCTAGAACTGGAAGCACTGATCACCCCTTTGCCGCAGGGCGTAGGGAGCTGTTGGCCCTTGTAAAGTCCCATCTGCCACAGGCTCCCATGGCTTGCCAGACTCACATGGTGGAGGACTCGGGTTTTTCTAAAACTGGAGAAGAAAATTCAGTGCATCTACATATATTTGGCCTGCCAAGGGTGTTTAATTGCTTCAAACTGGAGATAGTTGAGGAAGTTAAGTGGGATGTCTAATATACTTCTCCAGTACCACTCATTTGCATCCTGCTTCACTGGACTAGGTCTGGTTATATGTGCAGCACTGTTTTAGGCCCTATCCTACAATCATATACATCTATTTTTCCTGCAGAGGAATACAAATCACTGTCTTCTTGAACAAACTCTCTGTCAACTGTAAAAAGAGGTGAAAACCAGACCTGAGCAGCATGAGAGTCATTTAAAGGAAAGCACATTGCAATGTGTGGAGTGCAGCACAGAAATGCTGCCAGTGGGTCTTAACGTGGATTTTCTTCCTGCATATCTGTCCTCAGGACATAATGAGGTGTGTGCTACCACAGGAGTGCTTTAAAAAGTTTCTTACTGACAAGAATAGTTAAGTTTTAAAATAAAAATATGAACCAAAGAGAAAGAAAGTAGTCAATGTTTTATTATCTAAAGAGAACTTTGATGTAGGAAAGTCAAATACAACCCAAATCATCTACTAAATTCACTTCATCTGTAGCCTGCTTGATTTCAAAGGCCTTTGAGTAGACTTTTACAAAGAAAGTTTTAAAAGTTCTTGCATTATAGGTAGCATTTAAAAAATCATGACTCATTTATTTTTTAATGACTGCACATACCCCCTTCCCCTTCCTAAGGTAGCAAACCAAACATCTGGCTTTTAGGTTCAGCGACACATGGATCATGATCAAAGGGAAAGGTTGCCAATTAACCCCCCATGATCTCTACACCGTGTGTGTTTGATGCCATCTTTTTTCCATTTGATTTATTTCATCTGAGTTTGGTATTAAATCCCTTCCCAAACTCGGATTAGCCGTGGCTTTCCCATTGCTCTGACAGCACTTCAAAGCCCCCGAGGACCCAGAAGGTTGAATTAGCTACTGTCTGAGTCTTCAGTTTGCTGCTCAGAGATCTGTCTGTGTAAGGAATAGAGGGAATAGATGATATCTCTGCTCTGAAACCTTCAGAAAAGTTAAATGGGTATAAGGTAAGACTGAGCTAAATTTAACAAGAACTATGCAGAGAGTGAGTTACATACAATAAAGAGGGGTTGTGTAGAGAAAAATTGCTAGAAAATAAGTAGCAACAAAGACCCAGAATAACTTGGAATAATTTCAGTATATATTTCATCAAAATGGGATACAGTGTGTTACTACAGGTAATATACTTGCTATTTGTATTAAAATAACAACTTCAGAAAAGTAGGGAGGAGTCACAAGGCACTGTAAAAACCACACTTTATTGTCATTGCTATTACAATCATTAGTTACCTCTAAAGCAAAAGAGCAAACGTTTTCTTAAGTCTATCTCAGGGAGATAAGCTCTTGCCAAGAGCATGCAGCAGTGTGGAAAACGTGCAGCTGATGCTTGAGAGAAAGAGGGGAACAGTTTACATAGAAAGAAAAAAAAGGAATGTGAATTTAGCCCTCAGGAACTCAAAGTTAAAAGGCTTTATCTGTGTACGAGACTGGCTTGACCTCACTAGCACAATAGGAGAACTGCACAACCATGGTGCTCCTTCACCTAACCTCACCCCCAAGGATGAGTTATTTGCTGTTGTGAGGCTACACAGACTGCTCACTGAGGTGTGAGGAGCAGAAGTCAGAGATAAATGAGCTTGATTTGGTCCCATGCCATTCTCATTACAATCGTGACGGTAGCCAGTGGGCTGGGCAGGGCTCTGCTCTCACTATCTAGGGCAACTCTCCACATGTTTTGTGTGAAGACATAGGCAGTGTCAGATGCTCTGATGCCTGTCTAATTTCATCCAGTCTATTTTGTATGATAAGAGGTGATTTGGTACGAAATCTTGTGTCTAGCAGTTGAAATTAGGGTTATATCCCAAAGTGTTGATCAGAAGTCAAAGAAGACTGGCACAAATCTTTTGACCTGTGCCATGCATAGCTAGATGGGGTTTTTTTTCAGCTTTTCCCTCCAATACAGCTAACACCTCCTGGTGAGCCAATTCACATTTTCCCCATTCAGAAGATCTTGGGGAGTCATTTCAGAAATAGAGCACAGCCTCGACATGAGAAGAAAAGAGTAAAGGAGGGAGCCGTGGCTTGCTGAAAGGACTAGCTCAGTTGTGGGGGTGAGGAAATCCTTCGGGACCTTGAGTAGGAGCTGTGTAAGATGGGAAGAATTATCTGAAACAGCAGGGTAGATTTATTGACCATTCCTTACAAAGGCAGTTGTACAAAAGAGTAAAGCATGATACAGTGGCGTTGGAAGGACGTCTCTTAAAAAAAGGACTTGTGTTTGAAAAGGAACGAGAAGTTCAGAAGAAAATAATATAAAACATGGAGCCAAGTGTGATTACTCTCACAGCAGTGATCTGATGGAGAAAGACCTACTAGAAGTCGTATTACATGTGTTGGGTGATAGTTACGTTGCTTAAGGAGGTGACTGACGTCAGAGTTTGAGTGCATGTTTCATTCTCATGCCTTGTATTTGAGTTGTGCTGCGTGGCCAGATATGAAGGCTGTTGTGAAGAGGGAGGAAATCTAGATGATGGATGGGACAAGGAGTGACAGTTTTAAAGTGCAGCCAGAAGAATTCAGGTTAGGCACAAAGAAAATATTTCTAACAGCTGGCTAGTACTGCCCTGGATGTGAGCCATCTGCAGAGGTCTTGGAGTCCACAGCCCGAGGTCTTGCTTCACTCAGGTATGTTTAAGTGCATGTGTAAATCTAAGTATGCAAATTAGTCCATTTGTTTTCAGGGTGTAATGAACCTAAGAATGTTTATTACCTACAGCCTTTGAAGTCTGGGCATTTACTGACATAGTTGCTGTCAAATAGGCTTACGTGTGGAGGTGGAAAGGCAAATGCTGAGACAGAAAGATACTGGATTTCAGCAGCTGATTGGCACTGTCAGCCAGAATGGCCGATATTATATCAGCACTTAGCTAAAAACAAACAAAAAATCCCACAAAACACAACTCTTAGTACACACGATGCTCATCAACACCCAAAACACAAGTCTGATATAGGAATATGCAGAGAAGACACATAGAGATTTTTGAAGTCATATCTCTGTCATTTGGACTTCAGTTTTCCCCTAATGTCCTTACACCACATCAGCAAAACTGTTTCTGGCTCCTTTCCCTGAAAAGGATATGGAAAAAAACCCCTTTTTTCTGTACCCTGAGATTATGTTCAGCAGTCCAGATGGTTTTGCATTTTTATTGTAGCACACTAACTCTTAATTACCTACATCACCATCTTCCTCTCTAAAAACTTCCTTCCTTTCCCCTGCTTTATTTATATTGGCTCTTGGGTCACATGAATGAATACGTCTCTCAAAACTTCCCGTTAACAGTAAGTGTCTCCAGACAGTTTATTTTTGGACAAACAACTGTCATAGGTCTATCATCAAGTTTTGTTCCAAAGAGGTCTCAGAAGTCTTGTGCTGTTTAATGGTGAAATGGGCTTTGCTTTTTGTTATTTTTGGGCTAGATTCATATGTCCTTTACAGTGGGGTGCTAAAATGATGGATTCTAAAGCCAGAATAGAGACAGTATCATCCACTGAGCACCTTTCAAAACACAGGGCAGAAAATATCATCCTGCTGCTCTTGTCAATGAATCCAGCAAATTTTCTTTACCTGAAACATAATGTCCATGAAGATAGGATTTTCAGATTATATGACTTAAAAGGAGAGGAGTCAGAGTATTTCCTGGCATGTCTGCAGCTCACTGGTTCTTGCCGTTAAAAATCTTGTGCTTTACTCTTAGTTGACCTCTTCCAGCTCTCATTTCAACCATGAGTAATCTTACTGCTTTGTCTTTAAATTAAGAGGAAAAAAACCAAACAAAAAGGTTGATTGCTCAAATGCCACGTCCAGTCTTTACACAAGAACAAGCCACTCGGAGCAGGTGAAAAGCAACCCTGAAATGGTAACAAATGTATGGATCCCAGATAGTCACCACCACCAACTTCAGTGTTCATCACCTTCATCCCACAACTTCCACATAGGCTGGGAAGCACAGGAACCCAGAGGAAGGCTTTCAGCAGAGCAGAAGGTACAAGAGGTTTAAGTTTCTCTTGGTTATTCCCTTTGCTGGTTTCACCTCTGGACATGAGCAGGCAGAAAGAAGGGCAGCTGGGGAAAATGGCCCGGGAGTTTTTTGCTAGGTAGAGGCACAGCAATGGGGCTGAGCACCTAAAAAGCACGGAAATTGTCCTGTGTAGCCAGACGATTTTCCCATGGCGAACCTCTGAAGGCAGGATTACAGTCAGTTACAGAAATACAGTCACTTAGAGCTCAGTTTTCAAAATACAGTTCTTAATTCAGCAGTTGAACCCCTGCACACTGATTAGCTATTCAGAAAGCCTGTTGGCACTTACCTTTTCCAGTGGGTGTCAAGTGCCAATTTTAGGTCTAAGTGCAGATGTAGGTGCACGAACAGAGGGTTTCAGGATTAGAAACCAGGCTCTTAACAACAGGTTCATCTGCCTGTGACTGCTCTGTACTGCACAACAAAATCATCAGAGCATATATGGGGAGAAGGCAAGGAATAAGGAGCACGAACCAGCTAATAGCTGCTGTTATGAAACTGTCAGACGATGACTTGCTGCCTGACAAGGAAAATACTGTTCTGCTGAACAGGGCAGCAGGCTCTTCAGTTCCAAATTTATGACATTTCTTTGCTTTGCTTCTTTTTGAATTCTGAGCTATTTTCCAGTGCCTTCACCTGCAGAGTGAGCGTGTCATTTAACAGAGTATGGCACCTTCTGAACCCAAAGAGGCTGGCCACTGTTTGACACCCTTCTTCTCCCACAGGGCAGAGGGGGTGTATTAAAAGTCCCCAATGTAATCTACCTACCAAAGCAGGAGGGAACAAAAAGCCTGAACGACACAGTCTGAAGGAACAGAGGAAAAGAGCGTAAGAAAAGACAGGCTGCAAAATGAGATGTTGAAGGCAGCAGGGAAAACACAGCTCCTGTCATCAGGTTTCTCCCTGATCTGGGGACAGATGGCCTACCATTTCTAGCTTATGCTTCAAGATCCCCTAGGAGATGTGATCATGTATTTTCTTTAAATCTAGGCTGACACACTGATAGTGTGAGCTACGTATATCACAGAATCGAGGTATGGATTTCTGCCTTAGTCAATGTAAACCCAAAAAGAAAGGCAGCCTTGTCAGCCTCACGCTAATATCTGTTGGAACATTTCTTGGGTGAAGGAAATAAATCAGTTTTAGGTTGTGAAAGGAGGGGCTGTGTTTTTGCACATACGTAGCCAGACACTGTCTGAGAAAAAGCAGCAATATTTACAGTATGTAAAGCTCAGGGCAGGGACAAAACGCCATAAACATAATTGTGCAGGACCTCTTCAAGGAGGCAGAAGAAAAAACAACAAACAAAAGAGCTCAGCCTACTATAAAGAGCCTTGCAAAAGCCAGTAAATGATGATAGCTCCTCTCCATAGAAAATTTATCTCTTTTTAAGTGAAACCCCCTTCTCAACCAGAGCAGAGTTCCTCACCAGAATGACTAAATAGCCCAGGGTTTGTGCCTGAAAAGCCACATTTCCTGTGGTCTTGAAGGGGAGAGGAAGGGTTCTGGCAGTGCACTGTCAAAGTGGCAAGACCCTTGGGTGGGAGAAGGATGGGGAGAGCTAGTGGGCTTCCATCTATGAAAGGGAGTGATGCTGCCTCCCAAATAACAGGCTGAAGTGTCATTCTGGAAAGCTAGCTGAGCCAGCCCCGGGCTCAGCAGGGTTGGGTCAGCAGTGGTGTGCGAGGAAGGCTGCAGCATCATGGAGAACATGCTGCTTGGGTGCTGTGGGAACTGCAGCTCCAGCGTGGAGCCCCACCACCCTCTTCTGAGGACTGCAGAAGTGAAAAAAGTTGTCCTGTAGGGTCAAGATTTAGAGTTCTAATAGCTGATATTCGTCAATCTGTCATCAGCATTTCTCAAAGCAACATCCAGCATGTGGAACAAGTCCATGCCAGAGCCAGCAGACCTTTGTTTTTGTTTAGCAATCCTTTTCTCTTGCAGTGTGTGTGTGTGGGGGGGTATTAAGCAGGAGGACCTCTTTACTTTTCCTTTGCTGTTCATTTGCTTACTCTTCCCTACTTTCTTATCTGTTCCTTGCCTCTGTTTGGCACTATCTACCTGGAAAAAGTGTATGTGACATGAACAACAGGCACCCAAAGCTGATGGGGACCAAAACCCTGTTCTTAGCAAATACATGGGGAGCAAGCACAGCCAGTTGGATTGGTGGAAAGAGGTCTGTGATATTATCCATATCTTAGCAATGGCAAAAAGGATGTTGCCAACAACAGAGCCTCAACACGCCTGACACTGCCACATATTTGTTGTGGGAGCACTCCCTCTATTCAAAGAGTTTGTGCTCAAAGCAGGAAAGAGTGGGAGAGGAGATGGTTTGACTTACAAGGAATCACTGCAGGGTTAGAGAATTTGTTTCTATTTAAACTCAGGTCTCCTTTCTCCTAATTACATAACTTACTCTAGAAAAAGCACCACCTCCTTGTCCTGTGTCATGCTGGTGCTGCTGAGCCTGGAGTAGATGCCCTTTCATTTGGGGCTGTTGGTGCAACAAAACTTGAAGGATTTAGTTGCTGGGAATTAAAAAAAAAAAAACCCAACAAACTACACACCAAAAAAAAAGAGAAAAAAATTAAATAAAGCCACAAAAGCCCTCAGTTCTTCGACTGCTTGTTAAATCCCACCATAGCTAAATAACATCTGGCTTTCTATAAATACAGCAAGCCAGTCATTAACAGTGGGACTATTCACAGTTTACAGAGCTACATTTGAAAAGAACTGAAATGCAAAGCATTCATTGAAGTCTGCAGAGCATCTGCCTGCAATAGACTTTTGATAAACTCAGCCTTACACTCCAGTCATCTTCATATTCCAGTATTTGGATGCCTTGTGTATGACTAGCTGTCTTATTTTCCAGAGTCACAGACATTACACTAATGCAGACAACATGGGACTTTCTAACGTGCACAGAAACTTGTGTGGAGAACAACCTTGGACCCCAGCTTCTATTTAGATCTGTGCAGACAGTCCATCAGACCCAATCAGCCTTTTATCCAGGTAAAGCTCTTTGCTGGATCAGGACAAATAAACCCAAGTCATGCATTACATCAGGGATTTCTTGCAAACATCGTAGCTGTCATCACACCACAAATCCCAGCCTCTTAGTTCTGCGTGGGGAAAGCCAAAACAAGGTCCACATGCAGAAGCAAGGATCTCCATCCACTGAGGCAGAGCATCTTTATAATACACGGGACCTGTGACACACAGTTGATCCACTGACATTGCAGTGCCTCCAGGAGTGGGCTGCCCAGTAAAGACCATTCCAAAACAAGTATTTTAAATGAGGTGTTTTTGCAGATGCTGGAAGTAATGAAGCCTGGTTTTCACTGCATTTTTTCCTGGGCTGATAGGCTGGTGCTTAATAAAGCTCATTAGACATTTCCCCAGGGGCTAAAGAGAGAGAGAGGAATTTTTCCCTACCTACAACCCAGCTCTGTCACACAAGCGTAGGATCTAAGTGCCTGTGAGAGATCCATCTGTTGTGTTTAGATAAAAATTGCTAGAGAGGTTAAAAAGCAGCCTTTGGGTGGAAAGACAAGGGCATGCACACTGAGATCCCATAACGAACCCCCCCAGAGAAAAGTGAGGCTGCAAGAAGATGTTTGCAGCCAACGATAGAAGTGCCTGGCACTGAGGCACTCATCCTGTGCGGTGAATTGGTGCTGGTTTCTCTCTCAGCAAGGCTGCTAACATTAATGATATTTCCCAGCAGGATGCTCTGCAGGAGGTGGTACAGGAGGGCCAGAGCAATGTCTTTTTGCTGGGAGAAATGCCAGAGCTGGTGAGGCTCCTAGCTGCTCTTGCAAAGGTACATTTGGTGGACAAGAGGCTGGACATGAGCCAGCAATGTGCACTTGCAGCCCAAAAGGCCAATCACATCCTGGGCTCTATCAAATGAAGCGTGGCCAGCAGGATGAGGGAGCTGATTCTGCCCCTCTACTCTGCTCTGGTGAGACCCCAACTGGAGCACTGCGTCCAGTTCTGGAGCCCTCAGCACAGGGAGGACATGGACCTGATGGAGTGGGTCCAGAGAAGGGCCAGAAAGATGATCAGAGGGCTGGAGCACCTCTCCTATGGAGTTGGGGTTGTTCAGCCTGGAGAAGAGAAGACTCCAGGGGGACTTTATTGCAGCCTCCAGTACCTAAAGGGGGCCTGCAGGGAAGCTGGGCAGGGACTGTTTCCAAGGGCATGTAGTGATAGGGTGAGGGGCAATGGTTTGAAACTAGAGCAGGGTAGATTTAGACTGGATGTTAAGAAGAGGTTCTTTACTATGAGGGTGGTGGAACCCTGGAAGGGGTTGCCCAGGGGGGTAGTGGATGCCCCATCCCTGGAGGTGTTCCAGGTCAGGCTTGATGAGGCTCTGAGCGACCTGCTCTAGCTGAGGATGTCCCTGCTGACTGCAGGGGCATTGGACTAGATGTCCTTTAGAGCTCCCTTCCAACCCAAGGCACTCTATGATTCTACGGTTCTCCTGTGTCCAGGTGGGCAGCCTCCAGAACATGTTGTAATCATGTTAGAAAATGGCATTTAAGGCTCTTGAAAAGCTGTTTCTAGTCATTTCCTCTTCATTATGAGCAGACACAAGGGTGGAGCCGTGCACCTGGTTTGGGCTGCTTTGCCTTGCTCCCACCAGTCTGACCACCTCTGCTCTAGTACTGGTGGCAGGAGTGAGGGCAGGTGCCCCCCAGGAGGAAGCCTTTCTGAAGGAGCATCAATTGCTTTGGAAGGTGTCACAGAATGGGTGGGTGTGAGCTCTGCTGCACCAAACTACTGAAGCACAGGAGGCATACGAGACACCAGGTTTTGAGGTTTTTTGTTGGGTTTATTTTTTTCCCGCTGCTGTCTCTGGTTTCTGAACATCTTTCAGATGGCAACAATTAATAATTCTAATTAGTAATTGTATGGAATCTGTTAAATATCCTTCAGGACTGCAGTGTCACAGCACCGTAGTTTTTGGTATCAGAATGATAGTGCAAGGTAGAAAACTGACTCTTTCCTGGTGGAAGCTGCTGGTGATGTGTTTTCTGATAGTGTGGACTGGCCATGTGGGGTAAACTGGGAACAATGTGATCATGAAGTATACCTCTCAAGTGGTATTGTGGCAGCGTTGCCAGGCTGTCCACACACATCCCAATACAAACAGTTGGAAAACTTTTGAGGCTTTCAAGAAAAAGGCACTTAGAAACTCTCCTCAGCAGAAACAAAAAACAAACATTCTGAAGAAAAGAAATAGCGTGGATTGTACCCATCCAAAAAATCTGTACAGTGGGCATATTATGTTCATGGGATGGGAGCTGCAGAGATTATGCCACTTGAATCACTGCTCTGGCTACTTTTCCTTACTCATCATCTCTCTTCTCTATTACATCTCGATGGAAACATCACTCGATAGGATGAAAAACATGCTACCAACTTCAGTGATTTGTGGATCAGGTCGCCAGCCTCCAAAGTGCCTACTAGGCTGGACATCCCATCTCAGGTAAACCTGGGGGGTTTCACTGCCACTGTGATAGGTAAGACCCCAGGCACTGCCTTCTTCCCAGGACCCCCAGCGCAGTGGTGTAAAGGGAGCACATCCTCCTTTTTTGTGTCAGTTCAGCAAGGAAAAAGTGAGACAACTCTTGAGTCATCCTGGTCAGAGACTGGGCAACTTATATTTTAACCTGGGCTTGCTTTGATATATCTTGGACCATTCACCTGAGGAGAGCTATGGTAGAGAATGTGCCCAAGAACTGAGCTTGTAGAGGCTGTGCTCTCCTCCCACACTGCTCGCTGCAGATGCAGTGCAGGCTGAACGCTTGGAAACTCAGCAAAGTAGCAGCAAGTGCTATAAAATAGGCACTACTTAAATATTGTCAGTAAATCAAGAAACGCTGTCAGAAATCAGTGTGATTTTCAATGTTTCAAACAGCAATGGTAGAAGTTGTTGCAGGTTTATGTGGTTGAGAGGATGTGTTGCCTTTATTTTGATTTATTTATTAATTTATTTCACTGCCAGCACGCTCTGTTTTGAGGAGTTTGTCATCTTTCAAGTAAAACATGCTAAGGAAGATATATTTGAAATTAAACAGTAAATTTTCATATAGTGGCTAAAAAAACAGTAACTGAGGGTATTTATGATGAGCTACCTTCATCCTGCGGACTTACATACATACAACACACAAGGAAAATGTCTTATCATAGAATACCAGGTTGAAAGGGACCTCAAGGACCATCTAGTCCAACCTTTTAAGGTAAACTGTACATATAGTTTTAATGAGATGACGCAGCACCCTGTCAAGCTGAGTCTTAAAACCATCTTGTTGAAACCTTCATGTTGTACATCTAGCCCGGAGGGCAAGAGACAAGAAACTACCAAATTAGGAAGGAGGCAGTTTGCTTCCTCAGATTAGGAGAATGAGGAACACTCTGGATGTGATATCTACAGCCACTTTCTTTAAGGTTGATAGAAGATCAAGGGGAGTTTATCGTGCATTTTTAGGGCTGGAAGACACCCTCACACCCCAACCCCAGCCTGACCTTTAACCTAAGACAGATTGAGGAGGCTTTGGGGATGAGTATATCTTGTGGTTTTCAGAAGTCACTGAAGGATTTAAGGAGCAAGGGTCCCACCTGAAGAGGATCATACCCTGAGGCAGTAGCAGCTGAGATGTGAATGTGCACAGAGAGCCAAAGCCGCAGCCCCAGGGCCTGTCATCTCCACCAGCAAAAACACTAAAATCAAAGCAGCAGCCTCGACTTGCTCCTCTCCATGGACTGACACTCAACACCAGCAGAAATACGCTCCCCAAAGCACCTGCCTGCTAAATCCTCAAGAATCACAGATCATAGAATCGTTCAGGTTGGAAAAGCCCCTTGGGGTCATCGAGCCCAACCATTAACCCTACTGTACAGAGTGCACCCCTAACCCATGTCCCCCAGCAGCACAACTGAACACCCCTTAAACACAGCCAGGGCTGGGGACCCAACCCCTCCCTGGGCAGCCTGGGCCAGGCTCTGACTGCTCTGCCTGGGTAAGATTGTTCCCTAACATCCAGTCTGAACCTTCCTTGTTGCAGCTCGAATCCATTCCCTCTTGTTCTTGTGTTGCTCTTGTTCAACACCAGAGGTGTGTTCTTTATTTGGTGGGACACTCCCAGTCCCGAATGATTTAAATCTTTGGCTGAGGTATTAATACAGAGCAGGAGAGGAAGAAATACAGCATGCAGGGGAGAGAAGTGCATGCCAGGTCTCCTCTGTCTCGGGGCAGCATCTCCTGCAGGCTCCTGAGGGGCCAGCTCTGTGTCACACAGCCTACTGAGGCCAGCTGATGTGCAAAAGTTGCACACACTTTCAGGACAAACCAAAAACTTTCTTCTCCTTTTCTGAGAGCTCCCTCCCATCCACTGCTTGTCACCCTTGCAGAGGGACATAGCCACTTCAGGGGAATGGGTATCTGCAAACCCTTCTGACTACACCATTAGCTGTATGTAACCAAACTGGGATAAAGCTGACTAAATGCTGGACATCTTCCTGAGCTTAATAAATCCCTTTAAAACAGTAAAGTCCAAAAATATATCAGGTACAGTAATATATTGCAGGAAATATTCTTCAGTCTGAATTTAAAACATGGCCTGGAAGAAGGACTTTTATTTAACTGCTGGCATAAGCTCTGGAATGAATTTAAAGTGCATTTTATCTGGTATTTCTATGATATAAGCTTTTAATTAGCCATAATCAATGTAAGTGGGGGAAACTATATCAGAGCACCACCATGTAAAATAAGAGTTGCACATCCCTGACCTATGGCAGCTTTAGCGAGAAGATGACAGTGCCTGGTGAATGTAGGTCTTGTAATATGAAATAGCAAATTAAGTGATTAGTAATTATTGATGCTAATAAAATACACCCTGAAATTGGTGCTTTACTGTGGTAATAAAATTTTTGACTAGCTTTCCTCTGTGTGTGTTACAGCCTTACCATGTTGAGAAGCTTTTCTAGCCATAAAAAAAAAGAGCAGGCTGAACATGACATTGGGTCCCATACTGGCAGGAGGAGAACGTTTCTAGCCAGGCAATGAGTTCCCTTATTAAAGCCTGACTCCGTGGCTTCATTCCTCACGTAAACGCTTGCTACAATGCTGAGCTGCTACCAAACTGACGGGCCCATACTACATTACTTGTGTGTAACTGCCAGAGTAGACTCCATTTAGCTTCAGGAATCCTTGGACCCGGCCAAAGCAGTAGGAGCCGTGTCCCTAGTAGCTATCTTGGTAGTATCATGGTAGCCCCATGGCATTTGGGCTCCCTCCACAGTTAGTGTGAAGTGCAAGGCACCTCTCCAGAGCTATTGGTGTACGGCCACATGTGTGTTGTGTATCAACAGGGGCACAATTTGGGCTTGGAAATAGATGGCTTTGTTTGGGTGGAGTGTGACTGGCCCACTCAGGTCCCTCTTCCCTTGTTTGCTGACTCATTTTCACCTGCAGCAGGAATCGGAGGTGACCCGTCCATAGCACTGTTACCGTACAATGGACAGAGTCGTTTTGGTCCAAGCACTGAGAGAAAATGCTCAAAGCAGCAGGAGAAGTTATTCCTATTTTATTTCTACAGGGCTGTGCCTCACCAAAACCCTCAGATCCTCCTTTGGAAAACTGGGACCTGGATGAGATACACACTCGCCTGAACCAGAAGCCTCTCTATGTGTGTGTGTACTTAAAACTGATTTGGGAGGAAAATGAGCCATCCTTCTGTTTGCAGTCCTTGTTAACTTCACCAAGGGACAATGTAGGGCCTGCATTATGCGCTGCACAAAGATGGGATGGCAGGCAGAGTGCAGTCGGGGGTGAAGGCGCCTGCCCAGCGTCACGGAGCAAGGCCCAGCAGAGCCACGGGGAAAATTCAGTGGAGGTGGAGGGGAGGAAAAGCAACGTGAAGGAAACTCAGTGAGAAAATACACTTCCTCTCTTTTTCTTTTTCTTTTTCTTTTTCTTTTTCTTTTTCTTTTTCTTTTTCTTTCTCTTTTTCTTTTTCTTTTTCTTTTTCTTTCTCTTTTTCTTTTTTTTCTTTTTCCTTTCTCTTTCTCTTCTCTTTCTCTTTCTCTTTCTCTTTCTCTTTCTCTTTCTCTTTTTTTCTTTTCCCTAAGATTAAAACTACCTGGTGTAGTATTAGGCACTTTTCCAAATGAGCATTGTTATAAATAGTGCTCTTCATTGCAGCCTTCACACGGGACTGTGTCTGCCTGCAGACAGCAAAGTGTGTCTCCATTTATCGCTTCACTTTCTTACCTTGGTTCATCACCTTAATTTGCCACTGTTACCTGGGAGCTGACAGCTTCCAATTACAGTTACATTTGCAATGCTGATAGAAAACATCAGGGCCCTGTTTTCAAAGGTTTGGTCTATTCTTTCCTGAATAAATGTTCTCCCTGCAGTCCACTCCACAGCTTGTTTCTCAGATTGTGATCTTTTTCACAGATGTGGTTTGAACTACTTAATGGCATAGTGTAGTGTTATCTGTGTGGAACCAATGCAGTTCCTACTAAAAGTGTTACACACAGTTACTGGAGATCACAGGTGATACTTTGAATGCTTTATGCATTTATACAAATAAAATGACCTTTAAGATTGGATCAAAATTTTCTTTAATTCTTTTCTCTGAAACAAATTGATCAGAGTTTTTGCAGGTGTAAGCTACTGAATCACTCATTGTATAGTGGCTCAGTGAGTGCCATAGATGTGGAAAGAAATCAGGAGAAGTGAAGTGGGAGTTTCTATTGCTTGGGAGGTCAAGTACAAATCTTCCCAGACAAAAGACCTGCCCTTCTCCCAGATGCCCCTTCCTAAGCTGGCCAGACCCTGCAGGACTTGAGACCAAGAAGCTAGATCTTTCAGTTCCCTGTCCCCAAACTCAGCCCTTCTGCCTCCTCAACCAGCTTCTATACAGCAATGAACAAGGGAAGAGAGACATTGTTGATGCCGAGAGACATTGTTGCTGGAGAGCAGCTCCCCAAAGGGGCTCAGCATCACAAGGCTGTAGGGGGGTTGGCAAAACATCTTGGTGGGGCTCTGGAGAACGAAGATGCCCCTGGGGAGAGCATTTGTGGGATGTCAAAGGTAATTTGTATGGTTCAAACTGGCTGAAGATGGATCTCGGATCTGATCCTTGGCTTCTCTGTAGTTGGCTCACTGTGTCACCCTTCATGGCCCCAGAACAAGAATCAAGGAGGGCAGTTCCCATTTTGCAGCTTCTGCACCTGAATGATTGGGTTTT
The DNA here is from genome assembly GCA_025345505.1 of Todiramphus chloris collaris. Classification (NCBI taxonomy): domain Eukaryota; kingdom Metazoa; phylum Chordata; class Aves; order Coraciiformes; family Alcedinidae; genus Todiramphus; species Todiramphus chloris. Next base: position 8,699,245 of record JANVCC010000059.1, on the reverse strand, counting down.
TTCTTTTTCAAAGAAGAAGATGGAGCTAAAGCAAAGACCAAGGGACACCCAGATGCCGGCATGAAGCATGTTAATGAGCTGTCTGAAATTCATAGCCAGCTCAACAGAGATCCTGCTGGTAATGAAGATGAGAGAAACAGACTCAATTTCCCAGTCAAATATATAACAGTGATAGAAATGTTTCTCCTGATCTCAGCTGCTGATGCTGCCTGCTGACAACAGATGCCACAGTTAGAACGACACAGCCCAGGAAGGGAGGCTGTCACATCTGACACCTCCTGCTTTGTGTCTTCGATTCAAGCTGCAGCCATCCCTCCTTTTTGTAGTTGGTGGCCAGCAGAACAAAACACTGTCTCTCTACTCTGTGCAAGCACCTACCTGCAGACTGAAAACCACTGCTAGTACCTGGAAGGAGACAAAAGCAACAGTGAAATAGATGTCTTCTCCTGGGAGCAGGGCTACTAGAGAGTGCTGGTCTCATCCCAGAGTGAGTGGCGCATCCTTGATCTGGGAGAAGTTGTGCTGGCCATTTCAGGGGCAGTCTGGAATTTCTATTGAGTTCTTGTACCTTCATTTCCCCTATTAGCAGCAGGTTTGAGAAGGCACCTCAACTTACTTGCTCGGATCAGAGGCTACGACCCATTACTTCATCCTACTTCACAAGATTAAATAGATTTTCTTTGGGCACTTGAATAAGGACAAGTCACAGGAAACTGCATGGCTTTCTGTCCTGCTGGGATCTGCATGCAATTAGGTTCTGATTTTTAAACTCAGCATCACCTTTAAGATATAGTGTAAAGGACAATTCAGTCCTCTTTTCAAAGGAACTAAGCTTTTTGTGGTGTAAGAGAAGAAGAAAGCAGGAAGGGACTGGTGGGACTGTGTGGCCCAGGAAGCTCCTTGTTGTAGTTAATACAGTCAGGTTAAAACTAGTTTGGTTTTTCCTCCATTAGTCATCCTAGAGAATTGTTCCCAGCTCTGAGGACTCATTCTTTTGGATGCAGTGAGGAGCTACAGTAACATTTCTCCATCCCTATGAGCACAGTGACCAGTTACTCCTGAGGTGGGCCAGGAAGCAGTCACTGCATGAGCACAGGACTGATTTCAGCATGGGCATGCCACAGCCCCACTGCCCCAGTCCAGCACTGCCATCCCTGATGCTTCCCTGACCCAGGACACGTGCAGAAAAGATGAGTCTCATCTGGTTCATGTCCATTGTGAAACACAGTGAGAGAAGTGGAGGTGCCTTCCCTGGGGGAGTGGATCCCTAAGTTAGGAGAAAAGACTCTGGTGGGTCCAGCCTTCCTCTGTGTGTTGTTTTTGGGAATCCTGTTTTCCTCCATGGTGAGGCTGGGGCTGTTGCAGGCTGCACCACGCACGTATTTGCTGTTTCCCATCTAAATGTCATGCAGAGTGGATAAATAGCAAGCAGACACACCTGTGTCTGCACTTCAGTTGATCATTTTCCTAATTATATGACATATTTAGGTGGGCCAAAACATACTTAAACAACCACTTAAAGGGAGGCTGGTTAGACATGTGTGACTGACTTGCTAATAAAACCGCTGTGCACTTAGCACATTGCAGAACACCCGAAAGCACTTATGGATTTTCAGCCTAATACTCTTTTCCCTTCCACTGATGCAAATCAGAAATGTCTCCCACCAGTCAGTGTCCATGTATAGCCACACACATAAAGGATAGGAGGAGGTAGGACAGTGGAGATGGATGGGGAGACTAATTGCAGGTGAAATGCCCTGGACATTCTCCTGCCCCTCTACTCTGCACTGGTGAGACCACATCTGGAGTGTTGTGTCCAGTTCTGGGCTCCCCAGTTCAAGAGGGACAGGGAAATACTGGAGAGAGTCCAAGGGAGGCTGCGAGGATGCTGAAGGGACTGGAACATCTCTCTTGTGAGGAAAGGCTGAGAGCCCTGGTGCTGTTTAGCCTGGAGAAGAGAAGCCTGAGAGGGGATCTTGGGAATGGTTGCAAAGATCTGCAGGGTGGGTGTCAAGGAGAAGGGGCCAGGCTCTTGTCAGTGGTGCCCTGGGATAGGACGAGGGGCAATGGGCACAAACTGGAACCCAGGAAGTTCCACCTCACCAGGAGGAGAAACTTCTTTGGTGTGAGGGTGCCAGAGGCTGTCCCAGGCTGCCCAGGGAGGTTGTGGAGTCTCCTTCTCTGGAGACTTTCCAACCCCCCCTGGATCTGTTCCTGTGTGGGCTGCCCTGGGTGACCCTGCTCTGGCAGGAGGGTTGGACTCCATGATCTCCAGAGGTCCCTTCACACCCCTACCATTCTCTGATTCTATGACATCTTGGGTCACCCTGTTGCAGTTATACAGCACTATAAGCTGTAAAAAGCAGGGACTAAGGAGTGTAGATTTTGGGCATTGCCACTCAATACACAAATCTGACTACCTATGAGCTGAAAACCAGTTTGATAGTGGGATGAAGGGCGCAACATAAGCAAAGAACAAAGCAGTTTTGAAGCATAATGCCTTAAAAAATGTTTCCACGTCACCTGGCAGGATGAGGTATTTTCTATATAAGCCATGGAAACAAGACAGAAATAAATTCTGAGTGCAGCCCTCTGAAATTGTGGGAAGTTGAAAAATGCAACCAAACCTGCAGAACCGGGAGAAAAAAAGTATCACAAATGGGTGCAAAATAACAGGCTTGTAAGGCACATTTGTTCTTGCCTGTGGACCATGAACTGCTGTCCTTTCCATGAGAGGTGACGAGGAAGAGAGAGCAGAGGAGAGACCATTACAGAGACAACAAATGGCAAGGGAGGAACACAGGCCTTGCAGAAGGGATTTGCCAGCAATTTGATGGGGGTGGGAAGAGACAATTTTGGGAAGGTTTCAGTATGTGCTTTGGTCACGTTTTCTGCACGTGCTTCTATCCGTGTCTCAGAGCAGCCTCTTGTGCCAAGGTGTTTGTGTTGCCTCACAGCCCTTTATGAATCGTGTCAGTGCTCTGCAGGTTTTGTTTGGATGAGCCATGATGTCTAATGAGAACTTTTCCCACCTCCAGCAACGGTGTGATTACTTACTGGAAGAGAAGCAGTCAGGCATGAAATAAATGAATGACATAAGAAACTTTTTTTCAACGTGCTCTTTCAGCTCCTCTTCCCCTGGGACTTCCCAACATCCTCTGCTTGCTTTCCCGACTTGTCCCATTGTAAAAAGGTTGGTCTTAGAAGAGAAAATACCATTTGGAATGACTTTTCTAAAATGATAACTGACTGGCAGGCAGACAATTTAATAGTGGGAGACGAAACTGGGACACTGGAGAGAGGAAATTAATAGGGGAGTTAGTCACACACACAAACCAGCATTGAGACAGGCAGATGTAAAACAGATCTTTGATTTCCCACGTAGCATACTGTAGGGAACAACACCTCTTCTCAAAGTCAGCAGCAAGCCTACCAGTGACCATCTCAAATGTAGGTTGCCTTTGGCTTGCAGGTTGTAAGATCTATGCCAGTCTTACTCAACATCTTCATCAATGAGCTGGATAAAGGCACAGAGTGTACCCTCAGCAAGTCTGCTGATGACAGGAATCTGGGAGGAGTGGCTGATACACCAGCAGGCTGTGCTGCCATCCAGAGAGAGCTGGGCAGGCTGGAGAGCTGGGTGAAGGGGAACCTAGGGATGTTCAACAAGGATAAATATGGAGTCCTACGCCTGGGGACAAATAACCACATAGACCAGTACAGGTGAGGGGTAGACCTGCAGGAGAGCAGCTCCACAGAGAAGGACTGTGGAATCCTGGTAGACAATGTTACCCATGGGACAGCAATGGGCCCTTGTGGCCAGGAAGGCCAATGGGCTCCTGGGGTGCATAAAGAAGAGTGTGGGCAGCAGCTTGAGGGAGGGTCTCCTGTCCCTCTACTCTGCACTGGTGAGACCACATCTGGAGTGTTGTGTCCAGTTCTGGGCTCCCCAGTTCAAGAGGGACAGGGAAATACTGGAGAGAGTTCAACAGAGGCTGTGAGGATGCTGAAGGGACTGGAACATCTCTCTTGTGAGGAAAGGCTGAGAGCCCTGGTGCTGTTTAGCCTGGAGAAGAGAAGCCTGAGAGGGGATCTTGGGAATGGTTGCAAAGATCTGCAGGGTGGGTGTCAAGGAGAAGGGGCCAGGCTCTTGTCAGTGGTGCCCTGGGACAGGATGAGAGGTAATTGACGGATGGTGAAACAGAGAAAGTTCCATCTCAACATCAGGAAAAACCTCTTCACTGTGAGGGTTCCAGAGGCTGTCCCAGGCTGCCCAGGGAGGTTGTGGAGTCTCCTTCTCTGGAGACTTTCCAACCCCTCTGGATCTGTTCCTGTGTGGGCTGCCCTGGGTGACCCTGCTCTGGCAGGGGGGTTGGACTCGATGGTCTCCAGAGGTCCCTTCCAACCCCTATCATTCTATGATCTAGCTGGCTAGAGCTGGATTTAAATGTAGAAATGGTGCTTATATCTTCTTGTCACCGAATTGTAGAGAATTCCAATATATTGAAGCCCACAAGATCAGTCAGAAGAAGATAAAAGATATAAAACATATAATTATTTCACAGCAAAATTCTAGTATTGCTGCCCTGCTCTTTTTTTAAAATACTGGTGGCAAAAAAACTTTTAGATGAGGTTTTTAAGGGCACCATTGGTTTTATTGCAAGGATCTGCAAGCACAACATGTGTGTGCATATTTTAAGCACAGCGTGCACGTTTTAAACAACAGCTTCAAGGAAGCAAAATATGTGCAGAATTATAAAGTGAGATAGAGCAGCTCTGAGTTACTTGTGTTTGCACAGAGAAAAAGTCTAGTGTTTCCCTGCTCTACCAGAGATTTACTGTGTTCCTTCTCCTGGACCACTTGCAACAGGGTACAAGTGATTCTAGGATATCCCAGACCTCCCATGGTCACCGACTTGTTCTAAGAGTTCATCATCAGTTACAACATGGCAGTACACTCTTGGTAAGCTTTGAAGTGAGGAGATGTTTTCTCTGGGTTGAAGGACCCATGAGATGCCTCTTAGGAGACAAGGCACAAACCAACTCTAAGATCACAAGAAACACACAAAAAAATAAAATAAAAGGTAAAGCAAAGGGGGAGGCAGACCTCCAAATCTGTGTAATAAAAAGAAGCACAGCAGCAGGAATTACTGCCTGAGAGCAGATGACTCTTTAATGTCCAAATTCACCAGTTATTTAGATGCTTAACTCCCATTAATTTAAAATGACTTGACAGGCTAGCCTTTGATTTCTTTTTATTATTATTATTATTTTATTAATTTCTCACCTATGCAAAGAGGGAATAATAGCTTTCCTTTACAGGAGTGGTGTGAGGATAAATGTCTTAAAGGCTGTGAGGCTCAGCCAGGGCACCAAGGAAAGGACAGAGCAAGCTCTTTGCACATCAACAAGTGCATGAGCTGTCAAGCTGATTTGAAGGAAGAAATGGAAGGATCTAATCTGTGTGCAAGATGAGGGAAATGATCTGGATCATGATACAAGAAATGCTCATCTGCTGTTCACAGCTCCACCCAAAATTTAAAGTATACACCCAGCTACAAGGGGGCTGCTGTTAATTTTTATTTCATTTAGAGGTTAGCGTGTCTCATATGGTTTATCTTCATAGAACTGACCCCACTGGCTCAGCGCCATATTTAGAAGTACCCTCAAAATGTAAAACTCATTAAAATGTATATTGCAGCTCTTTTTCATCTCTGCCAGTCAAACCAAGCACAAAATCAGCCTAGACTCATCCCCTGTGTGTCACTGGAGTCCTTTGCCAGGATCCATCACCAAGCCAGTCAGAAAAATCTTCCTGGTTTCCTCTGCCTCCCTCACGGCCGTACAGAGAAAAGGCACTGGCAGAAGCCTTTGCCTATTACAAGTGCTGCTTTGGCAGCTTCAATCATTTCCAATAACTATTGATTAGAACTTCCCCTCTGCTGAGATCAGGCAGCACACCTATTCCTTCACAACGCACCCAGTCCTGAGGCCACCAACAGCAACTCAGAGAGCTGGGGTGAGTCAGTGCTCAGCATGGTGAACCTAGATGTGAGTATGGTGAGATGCAGGACCTTGCCCACATTGCAATATCCTTTTGCAGGTCTGTTCTGCTTCTTCCCAGGAATCAGGAGTTTTATTTTGAGTACTTTACAAGTTCTGGGTATTTCTGCCTTCTTTCAAAGGATCAGGCACTGGATTCTGTTGCAGGCAGGTTATTGGCATCATTGGTCCTTTGAATGGGGTATGACAAATTCGTCATGATGTAAAGGCCAATTGCACCGAGGTAGGGAGTAAGATTATGTTTGTTATTCTGGGCTTTGCATCCAGTAAATAAAACCAATCCAATAAAGATCCACCAGTTTTATTTAATTGACCTCTGCACAGCTACTCTTGATGCCTGCCCCTGTAGGAAAAGAATGACTCTCTTTCTCTCTCCTTTGAGCTTTGCAATACCTAAGGAGCAATTCAGAGGCTGAACTGGAAACTTTCAATACCAGTTATACCTTTACTGCTGAAATACAGCTGCCTCTGAATGGTCATGGGGTTTTTTACTGCTAATAGGAAAAGAACTTCTTGCGGTTGTTAATTAACACTGCTCCAGATTTATCATTATTTCAACAGGATAGCCTTGGGAATAATTTAACCCCTTGCTCTTCTGGAAGCAGTTTAAATGACTTAGCCTCGTTCGAGTCCCTAGGATAAATTGTTGGCCGGGGTTTTTCAAAGGAGAGGTCCATTGGTGGAGGCTGCTGCACTGGTGCCACTGAATTCCAATAGGATTTTGGTATTGCTCATCCCTGAGGTCAGACTCTGATTATCGCAGTAATGGGTAGCAATTACCAGGCTTGCAGTAAGTTGCAGAGGTCTATCATCCGAGAGTCTTGATTGCCCAGAGCAAGAATGAATTGCATTTTTTGACCCATTAGTGATCTCCAATTTTGTGTGAAGTATTGCTGCTTAATTCGCTTATTGAGGTTAATATCGAGAAGCTTTGCTTACTTTGAATACTTTTAACATCTGCAATTAACAATGGTGCAGTAGGGGGAAAGGAATGATCAATAAAGCCTGTCTTATCTTTTAATATCCACCTTCTCAAGTGAATTTCTGCTCCCTAAAAGGGACACTGTGTGGGGTTCATTCTGGAGGTGGATTCCTCTGGGGCTGCTTGGCAACTTTCCATCACTTGTATGTCAGATTTGATCACTAATTTCTACCTAGATCAAAGGTTAATGGAGGACTGTTATGTGTGTGATTGTGCCTCACTGAGGAAAGAGGTCAAATAGGTTTATAGGGCTGAGGCTCTATTGATTGCTAGGAGTATTTAAAACAATTGGACTCAAGCAATCAGATTATACAATTATGATTGTGAGATGGGGTTATGTGGGATAACTTACATGCTTGACATAGATTGCATCTGATCCGGGTTCCTTTTGTATTTAGTATGCTGAATTTTTACTTATTAAAGTTGCGACTAATTAGAACAAGCTCCAGTATATAAAATAGACTAGAAATTCATACAATAATATTCGTCTCCCAGTGAATGAACAGAGAAATGTACCTTCAGTTGTGAATGACAGAATAAAGGGAGAGTTAGAAACTGGACACTAATGAGGTCTGACTGGCAGAAAGAATGCAGGTATCTCTTGGAGGTACCTGCAAAGCTTGAGTCATTCTCCTGTCCACCTATTTGTTGGAGGGGTGAAAAACAAACAAGCAAAAAAAACCAAATAAAACATAAACAAATGGGAATTATGAACTGTCAAAGTCAGAAGAAGCCAGTGCAGAAATAGCTGCACCACTTGGAGAGCACAGACCTCCAGTAATACCTACCAGAGGTGTCCTTTAGAAACCTGGACTTCCCCTAGGGAGCCCCACAGGTTTCTCAGGAGACTCAGACAGTGACGCCAACTTGTTGGCATCAGAGGCCAGTAACACAGAGAACCCAAAATGCACCATTTCTGAAACAAAGTCATTCTTGCCTTGTTTGTCTCATTCCGTGAGGTCACTGCTTCAAATGTGAACCACTTGCAATTTCTTGTTCCAGTTCAAAATACACTGGTACCACTGGGGGCCACAGGCTGGGGGAACCAAGCAAATCCCTCTTCCTGCACATGAAATTCATCTCATGGAGA
>JANVCC010000059.1:8678500-8691010 GCA_025345505.1 Todiramphus chloris collaris | reverse complement strand
TGTTTTTTGTTTGGTTGGTTGTTTTTTGTGGGATTTTTTTTTTTGTTGTTGTTTTTGTGTTTTTTTTTTTTTTTTTTTTTTCAGGCCAGCACTTGCCTGAGAGCCAAACCCTCCGTTGTCCTGAACATGGCACCTTTAATTCTGCTGTGCCCACCCAGACGGACCCAGCCAAGGAGGCCATTGCCAGGAGGCCCAGCCAGGACCCAGCCAAGGAGGCCATTGCCAGGAGGCCCAGCCAGGACCCAGCCAAGGAGGCCATTGCCAGGAGGCCCATGGAGGCCCAGCCAGGCAGCGCTTCCACACAAACAAGCAGCTGCCCAGGGCTGCAGCTGCAGGGAGGCCCGATCCTGGCACGGAGGGAGCAGAGACAGCCCTGTGCCCGGTGTCACCGGGTGAGAGATCTGCTCAGCCTGGGCACAGAGCTGGAGAGCCACTGGGAAGGGGAAGGGGCACCAGGGAGTGTGCGAGGGGAGACCCCTTGCCTTCTACAACTGCCTGAGAGGAGGCTGGAGTGAGGTGGGGGTTGGTCTCTTCTCCCAGGTGATAGGGTGAGAGGAAATGGGCTGAAGTTGCCCCAGGGGAGGTTTAGGGTGGATATCAGGAAAAAGTTCTTTACTGAGAGAGTGGTGAGGGCTTGGAAGAGGCTGCCCAGGGAGGGGGTGGAGTCACCATCCCTGCAGGGGTTCAAACAACATCCAGATGTGGCACTTCAGGACATGGTTTAGTGCTCCTGGTAATGTTCAGTAGACAGTTGGACTTGATATTGAAGGTTGTTTCCAACCTTAATGATTCTAGGAAGTGAATGCATGTTTCTTAGCCTGAGACATCAGGAACTGGAAAACCTGCTCAGTTAGTTAATGTTTAGTTAGTTAGCTTTAGTTAGTTAGTTTGGGGGAGTTCTTGTGTTTTCCTTCTTGTCTTAAAGAATTTTTCCATACTTGTTGGTCAAGGAGATAAATTGCTGTATTTAAGAGAGTCAAAAGGACCTGGCTACAGGGGGAGGGGTCCAGACAGGCGAATAAAGGGGGTTGGGTGCAGCCCCTGGGGCTCTTGTTTTGCTCCCTGCATTCAAGGTGAGGAGCAGCTGCCCTCGTGGTGCAGAGAACTCATCCCCACTGCATCTCCTGCTCTCCTTCTCCCCCTGCTTCCTCCCAAGGATCCTGCTGGACACTGGGATCAGCTTGGAGAGAGGTCGTTCCTGCTGCATTTTCTCCTTTTCCTTCTGCCCCTCCTGTCTCCCGGGGATCCTGCTGGACACCGGGATCGGCTGCCCAGGGGGGTTGTGAAGCGGGCTTTTATCATCGGGCATTGCCAGGTGAGGCCTGAGCTGGCTCCGGAGCAGCAGGGAGACCATCGCACCCTCCCTGCTCCCCGGGAGCCCCCGAGAGGCTGGCACTGGGTTCCTGGCATGGGCTGTGTTGTTACTGACATAGTTATTGTTGTTTGTTTGCCTTGTTTATATATATATATATATATAGTAAAGAACGGTTATTCCTATTCCTTATCTTTGCCTGAAAGCCCCTTAATTTCAAAATTCTAAGCATTCGGAGGGGAGGGGCTTGCATTTGCCATTCCAAGGGGGGCCCCTGCCTTCCTTGGCAGACACCTGTCTTTCAAACCAAGACAGTTAAAGAAAGGGGAAAATAACACTGAAGCATTTTGGAAAATGCTTTGCAACAGATCATCAGTCTGGTGATTTTTGTCCTGTATGTGTGTATTGAAGAGTGGAAGAATGGTGCTGCTAGGACAGAACATAGGTCCACCTGGCCCAGTATCCCAGTTTCAAGAGAGAAAGGAGATGAGGATGAGGAAGAAGACTTGGTGGTGTCTTCCTAGCTAGTGCACTAATGGTTAAGACCAAAACCCAGAAGTTTTCTTGATCTCTCAGTTTAATAGCTGTAATCTGCTGGTAGTCAATGCTGTATGCCAAAAGCTGGTTTGCTCTATATGTGTACTTCAAGGAGCTACTTTCATTACTGCATGAAGTTTTCTGAAAAATAATGTAGAAAACCCTCACGGATCTAACTGTGGGCCAGACTCCAAGTTTGTTGCTATTGAAAGAAAGATGGTGTGAAGCCAGATAGACTTTTGGGTCAGGAAAGGGGAAGAACAAGCTTCCTGTTTTATTTTGAAATGGCCATTAGTGTAATCAGCCCCACCAGTATAATTTGGAGGTGAATATTTCACTTATCCCTGCCACCCAAGTACTTTTTTTGTAGTCCAGACTGACACAGTCAATTGTAATGTGCCATCCTTTTGAATGCGTGGCTCATCAAAGGAAGCTGCAGCAACCACGAGCTGCAAGCATGGGAGTGGGATGCTCTGCTTCAGCAAATGGTCCTGAAAACGCTAAGACTGTTGACACGTTAATGTTATTAATTAGCTTTTAATTTGCAGGCCATTATGCTGGAGGAGGGTAGAATGTTCCTATATCTCTTAGTGTGGTTATTTCAGCCCCACCATGGGCTCAGAAAGCTTACACTGAGTTATCATCACAGGCAGAAACACTTCCCTTAAGTGAGAGTTTCAGTGCTGCAACAACTGGGATATCGGTGGAGAGATCTCAGCAATGTTCAGGCTTCCCTCATGCACAGCCCACAATTACTACCAGCTCTGTGCTCACCCTTTGAAACAATTGGAAAAGCTACAACAGGATGAGGAAAAATCACACTTTTTAACTTCTCTATGCCTCGCAAAATGTTTTACCGACATTAACAAATCACCTTATTCATATAGTAAAGTTTTAAGTGCTGCTTTTCCAGCTGGGTAAATAAGGTTGAAGGATGGAGGGACTCTTCCCAACCTCTTCCAGATTCACTTTACCCCTTTTCAGCCCTGTTGGCCAAGTGCTGCTGGGAGGACCTGAAAGCCCTCTCAGGAAGTTTCTTGGTGAAGACAGTTTTTCATACGCAGTATCTCAAGTTTTTATCTGAGAAGCATTTGAGATCACACCTCAAATCTTCAAATCATCTTCAAATCATCTTCAAATCATCTCTGAGCAGGGCGCTGCCAACCACCCCTTGTTAATGTGGCCTTTCCCAGCACTGCTGAGCTCTGGGCTTAGGGTGGATGTTTATCCCCATGCCCCACCACTACCTACTTGTATTGTCTTTGGAGCTAATGAGGGAGAGAGGTTTGTGGATTACAGGACTGGAGCCCATTGAGTCAGCTGGCAGGCACCTTGCAGTTCCCTTTTCTCCTGTGTTGCCTGTGCACAAAGGCAAACCTGGGGGTGAAGATGTTATGTGCACAAACTGGTTCCTCCAGAACTCCTCCAAAAGAGACTGGGATGTGACCTAGATCTGTGCTGAAGGGAGGCAGGAAAAGCTAAACCTGCACAGTGCAGCTAGCTTTGGGGAGAGCCACAGCAAGCATTGGAGAGGGTACGGGCTTCTCTGTGGGGATGCTACAGCTGAAAGAGACCTCGGTGTGAGGCAAGGTGAGCTGAAGCTCTGCTGTGATGCCCTGGTTCTCTCTGTGCTCACAAAGGAGCCCGTGGCTTAGGTTAGCAAGCCAGTGAGGATTTTTGGATTATCAAGATCCCTTTACTCTTTTCACAGGATGGTTCAGTAAGGAAGGATAGGGCCAAATTTCTACTAAACTGCAATTTTTAGTTTGCATGAATGAATGAAGACCATGAGACAGTTTTCTGCTCTTTCTATTAAGAGATTAGTGATTTACAAATTATATTGGATCATGCCGTGTCCATTTGTACAATTACTTCAGAGCTGGTTAAAGATACCTTCTCCAGAAACTAGTTTTCCTGGGAAAATCTACTTTTGCCTAAGGACAATCTCAACAGAAGCTACTATCTCACATATCTGAGGGAAGAAAACTCTTTAAGGAAAAGAATATAGAAAACAGGGAGAAAGGAGGAACTTCATGTGATTTTTGTGGGGAAAAAATATCTTTCTTTTTCCCTACAAAATAATGAAGATTTCAAAAGACAAACTGAAATTTATTCTGAAAGTTATTCCCATCAAAAGACCTCAGTTCTTCTGAAGCCCTCACAATGCTTTCTCCGTGTATGTTGCCCTTTATCCCTAGTGCTGGTGCTCTGACCTCCTCTGGTAGGGCAGGACCTCTGCCTGCTAAGTGCTCTTCAAAGGCAGAATATCAGCATAGTCGCTGCTGCAGCAAGTTTAAATCCCCCACTCTTAATCTTAATCTCAGTATTTTGAGTTCTGCAGCAGATCTCGTGACACGGGTGCTGTCAAGGTGCTGCCTTTGAGAGCTCTCTGCAGCAAGCTGCCTTTCATTCACAATGCTGTATTAATTGCTATTATGTTTTGCTTTCTGGTTGCAGCATGTCAGTAATCTGCTCCTTACAAATGTCTGCTCCCTGGAGAGAAAATAAATCACATGTATTTTTTGGAACCAATGCTGATTCAATACTTAGGAAATGCATTTGGTAATAATATTGGCTGTAATCCTCCCAAGAGAAATTAATTATAAACGTGTAGGAAGGTAATCAGGAAGCTGCTCTTGCTGTGACATTGAGCAAAGAACAACAAAATGAGCGGAAAGGTTGGATTGAATTAAAACTAGAGCATGTCGTGTTTCTAGAGGCCAGATGGTACACAGCACTGTGTTCAGGAGTCCTTGAGACAGGAGGGGAGAAGAGGTGCGTTGACTTGGACAAGGCAAGGAATTACAGCATGGTGTTTTTATAATGAGACTGCTGATGTGCCAGTCTGAAGATAAGGACCACTTCTGGTAAGGTGGTGGGTGCAGCTCGTCAGGCAGAATGTACACGTGGGCTTCTATGCCTGCTTGTGAGGAAAAGTTCTCCTGGGTAATAAGAGAGAGCAAAGCACCCCGAGGCTAAAAATAGGGTCATGTTGAACAATAGTGTGTTATTTCACTGCCTCTGTTGTACAGCTGCCTCCTTGCTCTCATCTTTCCATTCATCCCTGGTACCTCACAGATCCCCACCCACTCCAACCATCTTCTCTTTGCATCTCTCCTCTTCTCGAGCTTTCCTTCTCAGGTAGCTGAAGGATTGAGTTTTGATTTGCCTCCTCTTTGACCTTCCTTGCTCAGCATTTCTCAGCACTGTGACACCAATCTATTCACCAATAAACGACAAATGAACGTGGGTTTGTTCGAGCATTTTCACATGTGGGCAAAGAAAAAAGCCTTTTCTGCTTTTATCACTGTTGCTGTATTTTGTTTGGAATTTTTACGAGCAGTGGGACCTGTTCAGATGTCTGCAGTACCAGAAGTGTGCCCAGATAGACTGGATTAATGGGCTAAGCATAAGGCAGGTGGTTAAAAGTATAGGAGAAATGCAGGCTATTCCATGCCACCCATTTACTCTACCACTAGCCACCCAAGCACAAGGTATGGATCTCTGTGCTGAAAGCACCACTGTTTAACTTATCACAGGAACACAGTACAGCCTGAGAAAGTGAGAGATACAGGAGCCACCTGAAAGTATAGGGGGGGAAGGGAAATCAGAGCAGTGGGTCTGCGCTAGAGTGGGTTTTTTCCAGACTGGAAAATTTCTTCTCCCCCATGGGGCAAGTCTGGGGGTATGGAGTCTCCAACTGGCTTTGCCTCACCCATGTAGCTGTAAATATTCTCTGCGCTCAGCAAACCTCTTCCAACCTTCAGGTAGTTACTGTAAGTAACCAAAGTTGCTTTCTGCAACATTTAAACCCTTTCTTAAAATTTCCAACTTTGTTTTTATGGGGAACCAGGTGGTTTTTATAGACGTTGTCCAGCTATTACAGAAGCACAGAATGGTAGAGGTTGGAAGGGACCTCTGGAAATAAAATCCAACCCCCCTGCTAAAGCAGGTTTGCCTAGAGCAGGTTGCACAGGATTGTGTCCAGGCAGGTTTTGAAAGTCTCCAGAGAAGGAGGCTTCACCACCTTCCTAGGCAACCTGGGCCAGGCTCTGTCACCCTCACAGTGAAGAAGTTTCCTCATGTTGAGGTGGAACTTCCTGGGTTCCCATTTGTGCCTGTTCCCCCTTGTCCTGTTGCTGGGCACCACTGAAAAGAGACTGGCCCTGTCCTCCTGACACCCACCCTGCAGATCTTTGGAACCATTCCTAAGATCCCCTCTCAGGCTTCTCTTCTCCAGGCTAAACAGCCCCAGGGCTCTCAGCCTTTCCTCACCAGAGAGATGTTCCAGTCCCTTTCATTAAGTTCCACTCTGCCCAAAACTCCAGCCTGTTCAGGTCACGCTGGATGGCAGCACAGCGCTGGTGTGCAGCCACTCCTCCCAATTTTGTATCATCAGCAGGCTTGCTGAGGTCACACTCCATCTCTTCATCCAGGTCATTGATGAACATGTTCAACAAGAGTTCACCCAACACTGACCCATTGGGAACACTGCTGGCTACAGGCCTCCATCAAAACTCTACATGGCTGATCACAACCCTCTGAGCTCTGTCATTCAGCCAGTTCTCAACCCACCCCACTGTCCACTCATCTAACACGCACTTCCTAAACTTCCCTAGGGGATGTTATCACAGAATCATAGAAGCACTCAGGTTGGAAAAGACCCTTGGGATCACCGTGTCCAACCATCAGCCCTACTCTACAAGTTCACCCCTAGACCACGTCCCCCAACACCACATCCAAGCGATGTTTAAACACATCCAGGGATGGGGACTCAACCCCCTCCCTGGGCAGCCCATTCCAATATTTCACCACCCTTTCCATGAAGAATTTTTTCCTAATGTCTAGTGTTATGAGAGACAGTGTCAAAAGCCTTGCTGAAGTTGAGGTAGGTGATATTGACTGCTTTCCCCTTATCTAGCCAGCCAGTTATGACATTGTAGAAGACTATCAGACTGGTCAAGCAGGTCTTCCTCTTGAGTGAATCCACGCTGACTGCTCTTGACAACTTCTTCTCCTGCACGTGCCTAGAGATGACCTCCAGAATGAGCTGTTCCATCACCTTTCCAGGGGTGGAGGTGAGGCTGACTGGCTTGTAATTGCCTGTGTCCTCCTCCTTGCCCTTGTATCCTTGCCCTCAGTCTTTATACAACTCTTCTTTTGCTTCTTTCTCTTCTGTCTCACTTCTGGGCAATTGCATCTATTATTTTAATACCCTGTTTAGTTTTGAAGTGTGTGGGAAAAAGAAAAACAGTTGAAAGAGAAGCAAAGAATACCAAAATCAAGATACTGCTGCCGTCTTTCAAGCAATGACAACATTGCCATTTTTTTCCCTTTATTTTTAAGAGGCTAAAGCTGAAAGCACTGATGAGGCAAAGACTTACGTGCATTTAGCTTTCCTAAGTAGTCACAGCAACATAATTCGAATCCTTTCCACTCAGTCTATTTGTGTCACTTTTCAATAGATCATTGTCCTTTGGAAAAATCATCTCATCTTGCGTAGCTCATTCTTCCAGCTCTCTGTATAGGAGGTCCCATTTTTCCTTTGAAAGACATTGTGGAATGGAAATTCAAGGCTGAAATCCTTCAAGAAATGTAATTTGCTACGGTCGAATGTCTCGCTTCTAATAAGATGACTCCTCTCGTGTCTGAGGTCAGTAACTTGGTAACACATGCCATGCCTGATCTCCAGAAAGTACCTAATGAACCTGAGCTCCTCAGAGGCTAGAAAAAAACCTGAGGACTGTGTTCAAAGTACAAGAGTAAAAATTTGACAGTGGTACTGCAAGATGCTAGTCTCTAGCTTTTAATTTAGTGGAGTCCACAGATTTCCAGGTCTCCCTGAAGGTCTAACAATGTGCACTCTTCTCTATTTAAAAACGCCTGGATGTGAAGAAATCCTGTACATCATTGCATCCTCTTTCTTTGCTTTAGCTCCAAGGGCTGAAGCCCATCAGGAAGCCTGTTCTGAGTCTGAGCTTCTGGACTGACAGGCATCTGGCATGCAAGGAGGGGAGTTATTGGATGCCTGCTTTGCTTCAGTCTTCATTCCTAAAACCAGCTCTCATGAATCCCTGACCCTGGAGGTAAGAAAAAAGGTCTGGAGAGAGGAAGACAGAGGACCAGGCTAGAGGCCACTTAGCCAAACTGAACATCCACAAATCCATGGGCCCCAATGAGGATACAACCACAAGTGCTGAGAGCCCTGGCAGCTGGTATTGCTGTGCCACTCTCCATCATCTTTGAAGGGTGATGGAGAGGTACCTGAGGACTGGAGGAAGGCCAGTGTCATTCCAGTCTTTAAAAAGGGCAAGAAGTATCATCCAGGAAACTACAGACCAGTTAGTCTAACCTCTGTCCCTGGAGAGGTGATGGAACTAATTATTCTGGATATCATCTTAAAACATGTGGAAGTAAGTTATGGAGAGAGGTCAGCATGGATTCACCAAGGGGAAATCACGCTTGACCAATCTGATAACTTTCTAGGACACCATAACTGGCTTGCTAGATGAGAGCAGTCGATTTTCATCTACCTCAACTTCAGGCAAGGCTTTTGACACTGTCTCACATAGCATTCTCACTTGGAAACTCAGGACATGTTGGTTAGATGAGTGGACTGTGGTCTGGGTTGAGAGCTGGTTGAGTGACAGAGCTCAGAGGGTCATGATCAGTGGTGCAGGGCTGAGTTGGAGGCCTGCAGCCAGCAGCAGCGTTCTCCAGGGGTCAGTACTGGGTCCGGTCTTACATAATGTATTTCTCAGTGCCCTAGCTGAGGGGACAGAGGGTACCCTAGTTGAGGGGACAGAGGGTACCCTAGTTGAGGGGACAGAGGGTACCTTCAGCAAGATTGCTGCTGATACAAAACGAGGAGGAGTGGGTGACACACCAGAAGCTGTGCTGCCATCCAGCGTGACCTGGACAGGCTGGAGTGTTGGGCAGAATGGAACTTGATGAGGTTGAACAAGGGCAGATGAAGGGTCCTGCACCTGGAGAGGAACAGCCACTGGCACCAGTACAGGGGAGGGCTGACCTGCTGGAGAGCAGCATGGAGAATGAAGCTGGACCCTTTTCAGTGGTGCCCAGTGACAGAATAAGGGGCAATGGGCAGAAGCTGGAACATAGGAGGTTCCATCTAAAGATGAGGAGAAACTTCTTTGCTATGAAGGTGACAGAGGCTGGCCCAGGCTGCCCAGGGAGGCTGTGGAGTCTCCTTCTCTGGAGACTTTCCAACCCCCCTGGATCTGTTCCCGTGTGATGTACTCTGGGCAAACCCGCCGTGGTGGGGGATTGGACTTGATGCTCTCTAGAGGTGCCTTCCAACTCCAAGGATTCTGTGATTCTGTGAGGCAAGGCTGTTGGAAGGGGGAACCAGAACATGCCAGGATGCGGAAGGTGCCGGGATGCTGGTAGGTTCATTATTATTAGATTTGTATGCCCACGAGCCTGCTTCCTATGAATAGTTGATAAAGCCCGAGAAGGTCACTGCAGCCTGTTTACTCTCCATATGGCATTTCTGCCTGTCCCTGCTCTCTCCCCACGTACATGTGATTTTTATTCCTCAGCCCATGGCACTCAGCCAGATCCCACTTCTTCCCTGCCTGATTAATTCATGGCAGGGAGGTGGGGGGCGGGAAGAAAATAAAAGGAAGAGGATTTTATTATTCATTACCAGAGAAAAGCGGTGTATACTCCGAGCAAATCTGAGGGGGAAGCTTTCCCGTGTTTTGTGCTCCGGGGTGTGTGTGTGAGTCATTATGGAAACCGATTACCCAGGAATGGGTTTCGGAGCACCCTAGATGGCCTGTTCACACTCCAGTGGGTTTTTCCAGTTTAAGTACATGAGTTGAGTTAGGCTGGCAACTCCCTCAAGGAGAAATAAGCTTATTCAGTGGGGAGTCAGCAGCCAGTACAGGTTAAAGTGGTTGCCTGACTGGATCGTGTTGAGCTTGCAAAAGGGTTTTTTTTTTTGCTGGGTAATTGTCTCTGTTTCTGGCTGGAAAAACCTGGCTGTGTTCAACTTTCCTATGCCTCTGTCCCATGCAAACCAAGCCTGAAACAGCTCTGATAATGCATGTGTGAGGTGAAACAGCTCTGGGCTGCAGTGAACGAAACCTGGTGGCCTGGGACACTGCAGAAGTTACCAGCCTTGGAGCAAAGTGGACAGAAAGGGCCATGCCCCTGCACTGCCCTTGCTCCAGGCCAAGGTCTGGTGAAGCAGCTGGTAGCCCCATAAGTTGAATTTGTGTTAGCAGTGTGAGTGGCAGGCTAGCAGAGCTCCTGGGATCTCCTGTGGGTTTGATAGGTGTAAGCAAGAGGGTGCAAAGAAAGCATTGGCAATGCTGTTAACTTCAGAGCAGAAGCTGCTTGCTCAGCGAGCCCTGGCTTGGATTTTGTAGCCTTGTTCAGTTTTTGGCCACAGCTTGGCAGTCCTTTATTGATATCTCCATTATTGATAAAGAAAATTTATTTTAGTGTTCTGTATATAAGTGAGGAAGCTGAGGCAGAGAGTGATAATTCAGACCAGACAAGTGAGTCATTCTGTCATTAACAACCCTCTGTCTTTTGGTGCAGCTGGAGAACACAACATTAACATAATGGAGACCATTTCAGGATTTCCTTGTGCTGCTGTCAGAGATGAACATCTTGAAAACTCCTGGAATACAAAGTCCTCTGCCATCTATCAGGTTCTCCCTGGCTCCATGTGGTGCCAGCCTTGTTCTCTGCTTCCCTCTGTTTATCTGCACAGGGTAATGAAGGCAGAAAATCTTTTCTGCTGTCTTGGGAGATGTGGTGCAGAGTTGACCAGCTGGCTGATGTCTACCTAGGCTGCCTAGTAAATATGTGTTAAAAATTAGGAGCAGGCTTGTGTACTTAAAAAAGGAGAGAGCTTTAGAAAAAGGGAGAGCTGCTCAGAGCTTTCGTGGACATTGTTCTTCTCTCGCTGACATCCTTGTCCTCCTTTGACTTGCTGCAACCACATCATCTCTTCTTCATCTTGACACGGTGTCTCTGGAGAAAGATGATGTGGTGGTAGAAAGCTTGGCACACTGCCATGGACATACCTGAGATGTCAGTGCAACACCAATACCTGCTGCTGCCATAACAGTGGGAGGTGTGGAGATGACAGAAACCAGTTTGCAATTACTGCTGCTTTTCTTTCTCCATCATCAGGTGCGTAAGGCAGAAGATGCTGTGTGTGGACTCTGAATAAACTGTGATAGCTTTAATAAATTTAAACATGCTGAGTAGTTTTTCCCCAAGGGAATTACTCACAAGGAGTAAAGATGATTAATGTGAGAATTTAGCTGGACAAAACAGATGGTGCAGCAAAAGGCTCACGGTGATTCATGTGCTTCAAAACTGCTCTTATTTGGTGCTAATGAAGAGACTGTGATCTCCTTGTGTGTTAACTCTCCACTGATTCTGCAGCATCCTTTTATGTCCTACTCTTCCCCTTCCTTCCCCTCACTAGGAACAGTGCTGTCCCCAGGGCACACTAGCTGCTGTATGATAACCACCTGAGCAAAACAATATAGTCTGTACTTTTTAATAGCCACAATGATCTGCTGGTCTGCGGAAATCATGAGGCATCTTATCTTTGCTAGCTTCGTTTTAGCTCTTGGCCAAAGCCACCTTTTTTTTCGTGTCCTGTCAGGGCTTTTTCCAGCTAAGACATTCTCACACGTGTGATTTCCCTTCAGTCATCCCGGTTTGCAGGGCATTACTGAGGCAGAAGCAGAAATAGGGAGCAGCATCCCTGTGCCAGATCTGTGTAAGACAGTTGCAAGGGGAGGATGTGGACAGAAGCTACTCTCTAAAGCCAAGCTTACTAGGTTGCCTGAGATGGTCTTGGTCCTTTTTCCCCTGCTTCGTGTGTCTTCCTGCTTCACTAGGCCTGTGTTAATCCCTCTGTTCCTGGTGTCACTACAGGTCTTGTCACTTTTCAACAGATCTAGCTCACGTCCGTGTCTGCTGTCTGAAAAAAGTGCATTGATGGCCCCATGGGCCAGCCCCTAAATGCCCTACCAAGTCCTGCAGCTGACTCCCAGCTGGCATGCGGCACTGTGGCAGGCCAGAGCAATCCCACTGCTCCATTATCCTGTCCTGAGGAATCCTGGTTATCCTCCTCCATATCCATCTACATTGGAGCAAAGCTGAAAGGAGCAAGAGGAACCAGCAGGATCTCCTCTGCTTCCTGAGCAAATGGCACCATGAGAAGAACTGTGCTGTGGGCTAAAGAGGCACCTTGAAGGGAGGAGTACCTCCAGTGGATTGGGCTGGTCAGAACGACCTTTGGGTCTCCATATCACTGACCTGACACAATTCTGATGACACAAACAAGTATTTATTGGTGTTTCTGTATGGATGCTCAGATGGGCTTGGTATGCCCTGGTCTCTGGGAAGGGAGTAAAGATTTTTACCAGTGATTTCAATGGGAATTGAGAGAGAAGAGCAAGAAGTGAGTGTCTTTGAAGATCCTACCTTCAGTTTGCTTTTCAATGCTAACATAGAAAAGATGTGCCTGCTGTGTCAGCTGGGGTTTTGTAAAGGATGATGGATGATGTGGAGATCAGACGGTGGGCTTTACAAAGACGTGGTGGTGTTTTCTTTCTTTCTTTCTTTCTTTCTTTCTTTCTTTCTTTCTTTCTTTCTTTCTTTCT
>JANVCC010000059.1:8634132-8678490 GCA_025345505.1 Todiramphus chloris collaris | reverse complement strand
TCTTTCTTTCTTTCTTTCTTTCTTTCTTTCTTTCTTTCTTTCTTTCTGCACAGTTACTCTTTGCAAGCTGTCCACTCTGGAGAACAATGAATTAATTTCTTCCTCAGAGTTCATGCTTTAATACTGAACTAAAAGGTAAAAAAACCCAGCAGTTAAGTACCAGATGACTATGACTTCTGACCAATATTTGAGGACTAGAAAGACTTGGAGAAAAGAATTATTCAATTCCAAAGTGTCCTCGTTTCTAGTATTTAATTAAGTGATGTTCTAAATGATAGCATATCTGTACAGCACAATAAGGCAGGGGGAAAAAAGCTTTCTTCTCACTGCCATGAATATCTCCGCTAATTAGAGGAACAGTACTTCTACGTAGCAAGTATTATCTTGTGCTGTAGAAACTCTTCCCTGTATTACCTCTGGTGAGATGAGAAAGAAATGTCTGAGTAAACAGGCAGAGAGCATGTGCTGCTGTTTGTTTTGATTTGCAAGTGATTGGTCCATCCCACAACTCCAGCCAGCTCTGTCTCTAGGCACTGGGGTTTCCATGATGTCCGAGCAGTGTTGCTGTGTGGGTGGTTTTTTGGTTTCTTCTTTTCTTCCCCCTCTAACATCAGTCAGATGACAATAACACCGAGGAGAGACAGTGAAAGGGATCTCGTGCTTTTTCAGGCTGCTGCAAATGGAAGGACCAAAACTGTCCCCTTGGTGCAAAAAACCCCACAAAGATGCAGTGCTGAGGGCTCGCTCTTCATTCCTGCCCAATGATGTCTTCTGCTGGTATGAAAGGCCTTGCTGAGGGCCAATTGTTGAATTGTTGAAAGGCCTTGTTGCTGGAGCCCATGTGAGTGTGCTGCAACTTGCAGAAGTTGCTCGGATAAGGGATGTGCCAGCACAAGCCAGGCTGTGCCCTTGGTGCTTCTGCTTGGGCAAATCCTTAATGAGTTGCTGTTCAAAACTCCTTGAAAGCAGGGAATGCAGAATAAAGTAGATAAAGTGGACGGTCAGGCTGAGCTGGGGATCTTGGGTGTGCAATATCAAGTCAGTTGTGATGGATTGGTGGCAATAGGATCACCTCTTAAGTCTAAACTTGAACCTGGAGGTGAGTCAGGCAGTTGCTGGAGAAGCTGACAGACACTCATCTACCTGCCACTTGGTTTCAGCGCTTGTTTAAACCTCCCCAATGTGAAATTCTGTGTAACTTGATATTGTTAATGAATTGCTCTTGCCTGCAGCTGCTAGTCAGCAAGAGGACACTTGGCTTTGCATCACCCCCTTATGCACTTCTGATATCTTTTCCCCAGGTACCAACTGTTTCTTTTAGTCAGCAAGACAATTTCCTCTAAATGTCTCTTGGTCAGATGAGATTTCTCAGCGTGAATAACTGGTGAGAGCTGCAGTTGCTGCACAGGCAGGGAGGCAGAGGGGCATGGGGATGTTCTCCCTGTCTCCCTTCTTGCCAGGAGGGAAGGGGCACAGACTCTGAGAACCCCTGGCAGCTGCTGGTTGAGGAAGAAGGGAAGAGAGGAGAGTTGTGGCAAGGAGGAGGAGATGCTGGAAGTGACAGTGATGATGCACTTCCCGTGTGCACTGAACGAATGTGCTCATCTGAGCTTTCAGAAGAGGTTTTGTAGTTGGGTCACAGCTAGCCAGGTTTGTCCTTCCTGACTTGGGATTTCTGGCTAGCAGGGAACACCCTAAACTTTTGCAGGCTATCCTTCACAAGCTTCTTCAAGAAAGACAATAGTCTTGTTTCTTTGCTTTTCAAGGAGGGACAATTCTTTGTGATTTTCTCAGGTCCTCATCTCTGCTGTTTTCCCCAAAATGTGTCAGAGGCATGCATCACTGTTGTCAAACTGGAGCCCAAACAAATAGCAATAATAAAAGGAATTACGAAGACAATAATCGTTCTTTACTCATAGTTTTTGAAAACTTTCTATTCCATGATATAAGATGATTTTTGATTGATTTCTTTTTTTTTCTTTTTTTCCCCCTTTTTTTTTTTAAGTGCTAAGCAGATGCTCCACTGTAATGAGAGGAAACAGAAGTGGAAAACGAGGAGGCTTATACTTAAACAAATGAACAGATGCAGGGAGTGGAAAACAACAAGGTAAACAAATGAATACTTTGAGTAAATAACCTAAAACAAATAGGAAAAAACAACCTCAACAAACCACAAACAGCCAGCTTGCACCAATCTGTAGCTCGGATTAATCATCTCCCCAAACTTTTCACAGTTGGTTTTTTAAATGGAAGTTGAAAATGAACTTTTCTAGAAATTTCACAGTATATTAACACGTGGAAACCCCTGACGCTGCCCCGATGCTGGTGCTTATCTTGGGCCCCCAGACAGATTTGCAGTGATTTTCACTGTTGCCTTCCCCCTAATCCTTAACAAGGGAAATTGAGGGCTGGGGAAGGCAGGAGATGTGCTGAAGGTGTAACCCTTCTGTGTGCTTTGCTGGTGCCTCCAAAAATGCAGCTTTGCTGCTGTCCTGGATGTGGACACCCTCTGTAAACTGTCTCACCTTTCATCCTAGGAGACAGGCATCGTAGACCACAGGAAATAACTCCTGTACCTGTACCAGATGCAAGGATCTACCCTGTACTCTACACAGACATGGACATATAGGTACCAGTGCTTCTCCTGGCATGTGGAGAGGAGCAGGAGAGGAGAGGGGGTGAGATCAGAAAGGTGAAGGTGAGCCTGGGCAATACACTATGGCGATGAGACCATCCTTTGGTCAAGCCTAGCCTTATGAAGGAAAGGAGAGGCAGAAGTGCCATTTCAAACTGGGCAGGAAGGTCTAAATGAAGATGGAAAAGAAAGGCAGCCTCCTTGATAGGTGCTAAAAGCCCTGCTCGGTATAAAACACCAAGTTTCTGGTTGACAGGGACTGGCACTGAGAATTTGGATGTGACAGCCTTTCTCCCCCCTCCCTCCAGTGCAAATTGCTTTTCTTTCCTCTCCAGCCTCTGTTTGGCTTTCCCTCCTGTCTCTGCTTAAATGTGCATCTGCATGGAAAGGAGCTGGACTTGAGACTTCTTTGGATCTGCTCTGTTCTTCTCCATTAAGGGCCTTTGCACAGAGCACAGACCAGTTTAGGGAAAACAAACTCCAAACATCTGAAAGGGGGATCTCTGTTGAGCACCAGGCCACCAACTTCACTTTCTTCCTCAGTGCTGAGGGAAGTTGCCACTGCCTGATGTCTTCCTGTGCATAGCTGGGGTCCAGTCCTGCTCAGGCAGGCTGAGCCTGGTGCTGGCACGGCCACATCCTCTGCCTTGGTGGTACCTGTGGTAGCAGCAAGTGGAGGGAAAGGGAATGGTGAGTGCCAATCCACGCTGTGGCAGAAGACCAGTTACTGGTTAACCCAGGAATGCGTGGCCTTTTCCGCTAGAAAATCCTGGAGTAAAAAGCACGTGTTGTAATTTCAGTCCCTGACATTTCTGTGATAAGGAAAAGAAGGGCAGCACCTGATTTCTGAAAAACATTTAGACATTTTTGCAAGCTCTTACATATTTTTAACTCTGTATCTCATTACCTGCTTTTGAACAAGGTTATTATTCATTCTTTATAAGCTCTCCTCCCCTCTCCCTGTCATCATTTATCCTTCTTAATTAACAAATGGCATCAATTAAAATGTCAAATATACTCTGCACAGAACATGCCAGAGCCACGTTCCGTCGTGTGTTGAAACGAGAACATCCCCCTGTGGCTCGACAGGGACAAGCATAGAAAATCTTGTCTGAAATGCAATTACTTGCAAGGCCTGTCTGTAAGTCAGGATGGCATTTGTCTTGCACAGAGGACCTGACCGCCGCAGAGCTTCCTTCTGAAGATCTGCCCAATTTAGACTGTTGGCTGCTCGGTGTGCGGGAAAAGCTCCTTGCGTGGCATTTATTTTATATTATTTTAATCACCTGGCCCCAGGGTTGGCCAGTGCTGGGTACCTGGGCTCCCTCGAGAGTCATCAAGAGCTGAGGAGGAGAGAAGAGCGTTACCAGAGCGTGATGCAAATCCCTGCTTTAGGTGTCTATTTTAGGACAGGATGAATCACCCTCTCCTGCAGAGCCAGGTAGCTCTGGGGGGAAATGAAGTCTGCTTGAGCCCTGAATCTCCCCTGAGCACAGCGTACCCGGGTGACTGCTGGGACTAGGTAGTTAATTTTTTGGCAGCTGAAATTAGCTGAGATGTTCTTAGTGCAGTACGAGGGCAGGCTGACTCTTCATCAGGGGGCTCTTCAGGATGCTTAATCAAAATGTAGCACAGCAAAGGGCATTTAGAGGACACGACCATCATTTTTGAGGAACAAACACTACTTATCCAGTAGGGCCTAATGGTACCAGCTCTTCACTATGGACACTCTGCTTATTTCTGCTCCACTGTATGAGACAAACTGTAATTTTGGCTCATGCAGATGGAGGGGAAGTGCAATTTGTACAGCCCAGAGCAGGCAGGTAATGTTCTTCCCTCAAACACTAGTACACAATGTGACTCTGAGCAAGTCCCTCACCACCTCTTAGCCGTGCCCCTGCTTTCCCAGTTAGTTTGCAGAAAAGCTTTACCAGCTTGGTAAAGACCTCTTGATTACCCCTTAGGTCTTTGGATCATGATTTTCACATGAGAGCTGAGACTGGGGCCTCAAACCCTGTCGTATTAGAGCCTGTAAAAATACACAGTAAAAAACCCAATAGTTTGGAGAGGGTGTTTTGGAAATGAAGGCACTGTGCAAGGCTGGTAAAACAGGTTGGTAGCTGTTCAAATATGCACCAGTAATGCAACGCAGGCTGCCAGCTGCAGTCACAGCAACACTGTGCTCCTTGGTAAGGTTTCTGTGTTCTCTATGCCTACCACCACTGTACCGTGACACCAGTGCTCAGAAACCCTGGGAGAAGACCTTCTCCCTGCTCTGTGCTACAGCAGGTACCAAAGCAGGGTGCAGTTTTCCATGTCCTGGGCAGTGAAATAAGACCAGGAAGAAATACTTCCCCAGTGAAACACAAACCATCAGATGAAATGGCTCTTGCTTCTCCCAATCAAAGGACAAGCAGAACTGCAGGGCAGCATTCAGACTTTAATATTGATTTACTGGAGAATATCTAAAGCTCAATTGTTTGGGGTTTTTTAAACCACAAGTGTGGTCAACCTGCTGTGCACACACCTCAAGGGGCTCCTGGGGCGTTAAGTGAAAGTCAGAGAGGCTTTTTCAAGAGGCCAATGTTTTCTCTCGATTCAAATTTGGCAGTGCACTCAGTGGTCTGCTGCTACTGCCTTTGTCTTCAAGACCTTCCCTTGGTCTGTGGCTCTTGTTTAGTGAAGTTTGACTTGGGCGAGGCACTCGTGTCTTGAGAAGGTGCAGGATAAATAAGGCAGTGTTTGCACTTGCTGGCATAAAATAATTCTGATGAACAACTTCAGCATCTGTTCATTTTAAGCCATGCACACACTCAACCCATTTCCAGTAGGTGAAAGCCTGGGATTTAGGAAATCTGGGTTTGTTTAGTTAATTCATTCAATAAAAGCTTTGTTTGAGAAGGCATCTCCACTCGGCAGAGTACCAAAGTTTATACTTGGATTCAACCAAATGCTGAAATCCTGCTGAAGATAAAAGGATTTGTTAGGTGTGTAATGGTAGCTTTGTGCTTAAGTATTTAGCTAACAAGAGGGGTATTAATCAGATGCTTACGTGACTCTCTTGAATGGAAACCTGAGAGGGTATTGCAATAGGGAAATATCCTGAATCCAGGTTGATAGGACATCTAGAGCACGGAGTGGATGTGGCTGTCTGAGTGACTTCTGGTACATATCAGGTGGTACGTGCTGAAGATGACACTTTGACAGTTGGGGTGACTCAAAGCCTTTTGGTTTTGGGGTATTTTTTACACAGGATGTGAAAACCTTGCTGGAAAACAGAGCTCTGCATGGGGGTATAGTTACGGGCACTAAAATGACTGCTGCCAGTAAGGAAAGAGATCTTGGAGCTTCAACATCTGCTCAGTCCTCGTTAGTGGTTACGCTAAAAATTATTAGGGATAGAGAACAGAAAATACCCCCAGGCTGCTGTTTAAATGCATGATGTTTTTGTATATTGAGTGCTGCGTGCAATTCCAGTTTGTCTAGCTCAAAAATGATCTGGCAGTGCTGGGCAACAGCCAAAGCAAGGCAATAAGGATTATCAGTAGTATGGAACAGCTTTCTGTAAGGGGTGATTAAATAGCATTTTGGTGTGAAAACAGAGGCGTCTGGAAGGATGTACAAGGGAAATCTATGGAGATGTGAGTTTGGGGGAGAGGGGGAAGTCGTTCCTTCTTACACCTCAGGAACCAGGAACATCCAGTGGAGTTATCAAGTGGCAATTTTGGTACAAAAAAAGGCAGACTTTTTCTTTTTTTCCCTCACAGTAGTGAATTTTGCTGCCAAAGTAACTGATAAAATGGAATTGGTTCTTGAATCACTTTTCAATCTGGAGAGCAAGCACAGATGTTTTGCATAGGGGAGGATCCTCAAATCCAACAGAAAAGGGCACAAAGACATCCTGAGGCACCTAGGAAAGATCTTTCTCAACAGATTGAGTCCTTGCTGTCATAGAAAACAAGCCTTGTGATCTTTTCCACAGATTTAGGGATCTCTGTATTGAAACTAGTTAACCTTTTCCTAACCTGCTTTTCTGTCTGGAGTTCCTTCATTGGTGGGGGTGAACTGTCTTCTAATTGCCAGCCTTAATTTATACATGACTCAGTGAAATACATTTGTTGCTGTACCAGCTTTAACCCTCAGGATGAGAGGCTTTTCCTTTCCCCTTGGTGTTTATTACTCTCCTATATTTTATAAAATTGCAGAAAACCAGCATTGCAGGGAACCATTTTTGGTGAACTAGTCCCTGTAATCACCTCCAAGCCAACCCAGTCATCCTGCTAAAATTCCTCACTGGTATTTGTGTAACTGGTTTGTGAAGACATTGAGCAGTGGAAACATCCCCACTGCCCACAGCAGATGCGTGTAGGTGTTTTGCTTCTCCACCTTCACATCCAAGAACAGAAAATGCACTGCTTCGTTTTTAACTTCAAAGGGAGGGAATTAAAAAAAGAATGAGGGAGAGTGGAAAAGCTTATTCTCCAGCCACCCAGCAAACCAAACAGGAATAAACACATAAAAGGAACAGTCACGAGACAAATTCTTGGATTATAGCAAAAGTGTTTTAAGTAGAAGCTCAAAGTAAATGTGTATTACCCATCAGAAGAAAAAAAAAAAAAAATTTAAAAGTATTACAGTCAAACAGTGTAGTAAAAGCAGCCACTGAGGACAGATAGAAATAATGTTTTGACACACATACACACACACAAAAAGACATGCCCAAATTCTGGAATATTAATGCTAAATTAAGCTTTAATATATTAATGTGTCATGTATTAAGTTAAATGCTAAACCCTAGTAGGAAGAGCCAAAAGGAAAAAGAAGGAGGAAAGCTGAGCTTGCTAAATACAAAAGAATACTTTCCACCTCCCAAATGTATCAGAAATAGGGATATTGCCATCTACTCTGTAGGGATAATGAATAATTGAGGCACAATTGGGAGCACTCAGAGAAGATCAGACTACATAATAAAAAGCCATTAAAAAAATTCATTTTGCAGGAACCAAGGGAGCTTTCCCCCATTGCTACATCTTTCTGGGGTGCTTTTCTGACAATCTGTCTCAAATTAAATTACTGATAGAAAAGATTTCCAAATAAATTAACAAAAGGAGTAGTAACCAATTGCAAAAGCTAACTAATATTCACACAAGAGGCATAAAGGAATTCAAGTATGAAAGTGCTGACCTATCAGCTGTGGCATTTTCATGTACTCCTTCAATAGTCCTCGGTACCAGGAGAATGGAAATTAGCAAATAGAACCTATGTTTTTGAAGTGAACTCTGGGAGCATCTGGTGTAAACTGTAATTAAGAATGGAACGAGTAGATAGTTGGATAAATATGATACAGTTGGGGGGAAAAAAACCAGTCTATGCAGGTTTCGTGGAATGAAGTTATTACCATACAAATCAAAGGTCTCTGAAGCAACTTACATATTAATAAGGAGAATCCAATCCACTGGATTTTGAAAATCTTTTGACAAAGACACCTTCACCAAAGTCTTTTAAAGCTATCATGGGATTTCATTAATTTTTATATATTGTTCCTATGTATTATTTGTAATTAATTTATTCTTAATACAGGGTGGGGTTTTTTCCCCTCTGTTAAAAGAGAAGTAATTAAGTGAAGAATAATCGGTCTATACAAAGAGCATCCATCAGTGACCAGTCCTGGACCTGGTATGTTTTGCACAGTCACAGGTGATTGTTCAAGGGGTGACTGGGAAGTGACAAAATTCCCTTGTTAGTTCCAGAAACACAAAACTGAAGTTGCCACTGAAGTGTTGAAGATACTAAGTGAGTGGCTGATAAAATGGCAGACACAATTTGGTGCCTATAAGTGCAAAGTAATGCAACGGATAATGGTGCTGAGTACATAACAAGGGGGTTAAATGGACTCTTTTCCAGGAAAGGTATGCTGAAATTATTATGGTTAAAAAAACCCCAAACCCAAACAGTCCATGCTGATTTTTCACCCCCCTTCCCTTCTCCTGTTAAAAGAAATAGTGTAATATCTTTGTTGAGAAACCTATTGACCCAGTTAGGTCTCCAGCTCTTCATCCAATTTCTTATACTGAAGTGCAGACCTGTGGTAGTTTCAGTGACTTTGTGTCTAGGACAACCTTGCATCTTCCTAATTCCAGACCCTGACCTCTCTAACCCGGGTGACTTCCACAATCTTTTCCCCTACTTTATCAAAATTTATTGGTCCAGATCAGGAAGCAGAACACTGTGGATGTCAAAGTGAAACTCTTCACCTGGGCACTGGAAGTAATAAGCCATGGGAAGAGATTGCCTGAAAGTGATGGTGAATTGTCCTTCATGTTAAGGTTTTGGAGAGAGATGAAACCTGTCCTGCTGTAAGGTCAGTGCTGCTTCAGATACGGGACATTGGGCTTGACACTGGCTGAACTCCTCTGCTCCTCACTACTCACCTCAGCTCTTCTGGTGCCTGTTTCCTCACCATCACCTCTACTGTGCATGCACTTCTCCCTGACAAAACCCTGCACGAAACGTATTGCATTTACTAATTAGAATAGCACTTACTAATTAAGTTTAAATTCCAATGTACCAATCAAATTTTATTTTCTAATTGTGCTACATTATCACTAATTAGAATAGCAGTTTTTACTTAATGGATTATATTTAAATTAAGATGTCTCCATCCAATGTTTTCTCCTACTTACAGTTTAACTAATTGCTACTGCAATTATTAAGTTACATTGAAATTGAAATATATCAGGCTGGTAGGGAATCATATGATAGGTTGCTTACGTCTGTATGATACTAGTAGGAATGATTAAGATACAGTCCAGTTAATTAGTTCTGGAATCAAAATAATTTCCTAAGTGTTTGAATAAGGAGTGTATGCTACTCCCTTGCTGCACTCTTAAGGAGGAGCTTATTTTGGGCTCAGTAGAAATTTAACAAGGCTGTTGGTAGTAACCAACTCAGATTCAATCTGCAATTATTTCAGCCCAGGTTTAGGAGGGCATTTAAACATATTCCTATATTTAAACATATTCTTGGTGGTTTCCCACATTTCTGAATCGAAGGCCTTTGATTTCTACTTGTCAACACTTAAATGTATTTGTGATGGCTAACGGAAAAAGGCCTGTGATGATTTATTGTCCACGCTTTACTCTGGTTTGCAGTAACATCCAGAGAGATGCAGGTGAATGTTACACAAACACAAAACCAATTGCCAAGTGCTGAGGATTTGCAAAGTAGACAGCAGCCTTAGATCACAGATGTGCGTGGAGATCCAGCACAGAGACTGGCTATGGGACCCAGTCATTACTGGTTAAAGTAGCTGTGATCCTTGCCCTCTGCTGATAGCGACCTTCAAGTGGCACGTGGGGGAGAGCATTTCAGATTGCAGCAGATGCCACGGCCTGGGGAGTTTTCTGCTGCAGCCCTTCAGAGGAGCAAGCACAGCGTGCAGGCTTCAGGCTACGCTTGCCCTTTCTGAGCATCAGCTAGCCCTCCCTGCCAACAACACCTCGCCTGCTGAGACTGCAAGACTGTGCTTGTGAGCAGTAGGCATGGGGATGAAGAACCAAGGAGCTGCAGCCTTGCAAAGTTCCTGGATATTTTCCTTTCAGTGCCATTATGAACTTAAGAGGAGTGGGGTGTCTTATGCTAGAAACACAGAAGCATATCAGTGTTTGTAGACACGTGTCAGATCCTGTGCCAGATCATTCACAGCTGTGCCTGCAAATAGAGAGTAGATGAGGAAAGGCTGAGAGCCCTGGGGCCATTTAGTCTGGAGAGGAGAAGACTCAGAGGGGATCTACTTAATGCCTATAAATACATAAGGGCTGGGTGTCAAGAAGGCAGGGACAACCTCTTTGCACTTGTGCCTTGTGACAGGATGAGGGGCAATGGATTCAAGCTGGAGCACAGGAAGTTTCACCTCAGCATGAGGAAGAACTTCTTTGGTGTGAGGGTTGCAGAGCACTGGAACAGACTCCCCAGAGAGGTTGTGGAGTCTCCTTCTCTGGAGCCTTTCCAGCCCTGTCTGGATGCATTTCTGAGTGACCTGCCCTAATTCTGCCCTGCTCTGGCAGGGGGGTTGGACTTAAACTTCGGAGGTCCCTTCCAGCCCTTACCATTCTGGATGAGCCAGGTCTGCTGTCTTTGACAAAATCTGTTTTGCAAAGATGG
Organism: Todiramphus chloris collaris; assembly: GCA_025345505.1. Taxonomy (NCBI): domain Eukaryota; kingdom Metazoa; phylum Chordata; class Aves; order Coraciiformes; family Alcedinidae; genus Todiramphus; species Todiramphus chloris. The sequence goes on along the minus strand of JANVCC010000059.1, from coordinate 8,667,692 downwards.
TAGGGAAAGGTTACCTTCTGCACCCTTCACCCTAGCCTTGGTGACATTTAGGAGCTGCAGCGTTTTCCTACGGAAACTCTGCTGTTTGTTTTTGTGACCCAACATATATATATATATATATATATAGGGACTGCTTGAAAGCTTCCTGCAGCAGCATTGCGATAGGAGCAGGTATCTGGGGAAAAAAAAGCCTGTAATGACTTAGTACCAAATCCAGAGTTGCAATATTACCACGAGCACGTGGGGGTGGATAAAATGAGCCAACCGATCTGTAACAGGTTAACAACCTTCCTCACAACTGGTGACGTGTAAAAGAAACCATGTAGATAATGTAAATAAATAAACACATGGGGTAAAGTGAGGGTTGAATTAGGAGAAAAGGTTACTGGTGCTTCACGGGCAGAAGGGCCCCTTAAAAATGAGATTAAAGCACAAAGTTTTGAATCGGTGAGATTTTAAACCTATTTCAGCACTATCACCTCACTTCTGTGGAAGTAAATGAAAGGGTGAGTTTCAGAAATGGTACATATTCAGTATTGCCTTCCTCTTCCTCCCAGCCTGTGCTCTCTGAGCTGTACAGGAGCAGACTGGAACTCCAGAGAAATCCATCTCCAGTAAGGGGGGCTGAGTCCTTTCAAAAAGCCTGCACAATTTAAGGATAAGTGCAAAAGAAAAGATAGCAGAAAATCAGATTGTCCTCATATTAAACAAGATCTGAGTTTTGGAAGTTCCGTAATAGTCAATGCCATCAAAAGCTCCTACAGCATTGAAAAGGAACAGAAAATGTCAATGGAAAACTACTTAACTGAGGCAGAAGGATCAGCTTGAGAGGTAGATGATGATAAGCCATGCCAGCAATATATGTTTGAGAGACTGATTGTGTCCTTCATTGTAATGCAGCTCTAGACATGAAGGCAGATGCTGTATGATTATTCTTTAGCAGTGAAGTATGAGGGGATTTTATCCATTTTCTTTCTAATTTACACTGACTTTGTCACACCATGTTCCTCCAAGCTCTATTCTAAGCATGCTAAGGGCTCCTGTCCGTACAAAATGAACAAATGATGAAAGCCCTGAGCTGTATTTTTTCCTTCTTAGTAACTTATTTTAAGGCAGAATGGGGAGTCTTTTCCCCAACAAACTTTGGCAGCTTTTAGAGTGTAGTTGCTTTTGACTGAAACGCTGAACCCAGCTGAGAGTCACGGCCAGGCAAATTTCTCCAGGTTGAGTCAGCTCCTGAACGGACACTACGAATCTGCCACCAACTAAAGACACAAGCCAGCATTTGTGGGCTACTCACAGTTAATACAGGGCGTATACTCCATCCTCAAATGTCTACATTTCACCCAGTGGCTTAATAAACAATGGAAACAAGTGGATACCTTGGGTCGGATGCCCCTTTGATGTAAGTGCATGGACCTGTGCTGATCTACTGCAGCTGAGAAGCTGGCACCTGCACTCTACCCTAGGAATTATTTCATGGTCTGCAATTCAATATCCACCCCTGGTGCTTACAGGAGGTGCCTTCACCTAAACTGGATAGGGACCAGTGGGTCCATTTCTGATTGAGTTGGTTGCAGCCAGAGTATGATGTTATGTCACACCATAGCTGGGGTTTTTTTGAGCTGAGTATTGCTTTTTGTGATGTTTGCACGTCTTTCTGTTGTCCTAAACTCACAGGGTTTAACACACTTGCCTTGGATGTAAAAGAAAAAGAAGAAAAAAAAAAAAAATCAAAAATCAAATAAAAATGCAACTTCAGACCCTTGCCCCCTGAGTTGCAGTCATCCAGGGTGAAAAATTGCCCTGATTCAGACTACAGAATAGAAAGGTGACTTCACACGGCTTAGTTTCTGCACACAGAAAAAACTTAGATTTTATTTTGGGGTGGGTGGCAGGGAATCCAAAACAATTGGATTCAGTTTTTTGCAAAGAGTATCCGGTTGGTTTGGTTTTACTCAAACCTTTCAGAGCTACCATGAAATGCAGGCAAGCTGGTTGTCTGCTCAGCTTTGCATTCAAATCACCATCTGAATCTAGTGTACAATAGCTGCATATATGTTCTTGAACACATGGGAGGTACAGCTGAGCATTAGGAGTACGAAATCAGTAGGGGGAACATTACTGTAAAGGAAACTGATTGCAGAATCTGGACTCCAATGTACTCTTTCTGTTCTCAGTAATTTAAAATGTAAAAAAACCCAATAAATTATACCAAGCACCATGTGTGTATACACGTGTGTGTGTACATGTAGCTATGATAACTGTGACAAAGTAGTTAACAAAACTGAGGCCCTGGTATTTTTGAAGTTAGACAGACTGAGTTTATACCAAATTGTATTTAGCTGTAATTCTGGTGGAGAAATGTCTTATCCCTCTCTGAAATTCCTCCAGCATAGCCCCCACCCCCTGCAGATGGGAATTCATCTACTAAAAGGAGAGTTGGCAGCAAAGACCATCCTGAGCTCCATAGGCTGTGTCTCTTCGGGAGACAGGATTATTGCAAACACTCCCTCTGCGCTGAGATATTGAAACAGTCTTCCCGGCAATGTTAAGAAGGCAAGGTGTGTGTAATTATGAAATATGACTGCACAATGACTTTCGTGTTTCAAAAGCAACAGAACGTTTTCCAGCCACCACAGTGTCAAAGTATGATATCACTCTGAGCATTTAGATAGCACTCTGCACGTTTAGATACACTCTGAGCATTTAGATATCCCTCTGAACATTTATTTCTGGAGACAAATTTCTGCTGCCGTCACTTCCACACCCGATGGGCTCTGTTGTTTGAAGCCAGTACCCTTCATTGCCCGTTAGCTCCTCAAACTCTTTGAGAAATTCAGACCCAGAAGGCAGTTCAGCACTCATGAAAATCCTGCCTTTGCCTTCAAGACACTTTCCTAGGTATCCTGCCCACCTGTGGTACGGTTTTAACTACGCTGTCACGCAGTGTGTGCTGTTACTATAATCTGGATTTTCTGGCTAAATCCAAATGACAGATAAAACTGTGTAAAGGTGCAATCTAGACACAAATCTCCAGGGTAGTTTTGCTGAAGATAAGAGAAATATTCCTCAAATGAATGCAGCAAACACCTGCCAACTTTCCAACTGAGCAGCAGGTCATAAAGCAAGCACAGCTCAGAAAAGCGGGGGCATATATAAGTGTCAGAATGAGAAGGGAGAGATAAAAACAGCTTTTGAACATGTGGGGCTGCAAAACAGCTGAATAAAACAAACTTGGCACAAGAGCTGGCGTGGTTTTCTGCCTAACAAAATGCAAAGCTGTATGTTTGAAGTGGAAAAAAAAATGTCCTCACTGATTTCCAGAGCTGGAAGAAAATCCAGCAGGAGAAGCAAAGGAAGGTGAGTTGGGAGCAGCAGCTACTGGATGCTGCCAAGCTCTTCGAGGCTGGAAAGGCTGTGAGGAGCTGTGGGACCAGAATAAGAATGCGTCATGGTATCTTTGCCTTCGGTGAAAACTCAGAAGAACTGCAACGTCACGCCCAGTTGCCCAGGGGAGCCACTCCAGAGCCAGGCCAGGCCACAGCACAGTGGTAGATCTCCATCTACAGGGGCTTTCCTGAGGTTTTCCTTCGGTAGAAAAATGCCAGCAGAGCGGAGACCGGCCAGGAGCCACCAGATATTGCAGGAGAGCCCAAGGAGGCCTGGGTGTTGCTAAGGCAAGTGTGACCACCCCCACACCTATAAAAGAAGCTCCTGGGGAGCACGAGTGACCAGAGTGGACAGAGCATAGTGCACCAGCCAGAGCACAGCGTGGCAGTTTGCACAGGAACGGCACTGAAAGCCCTGCCAGCTCTCACCAGGGAGGGATGGTTTCCACCCAGCAGAAAGCCATGGCCTAAGTTCTGCACCTGCCATGACTGAAGCAGCTGCCCAGGTGGAGCTCCACTGTGAACATGTACCCACCCAGGTGTCACCTACCTGGACTTGTGCAGAGTGTTGGACACTGTCCTGCATGACATCCTGGTCTCTACACTGGCGAGACATGGATTTGATGGATGGAAAACTCGGTGGATAAGGAATTGGCTGGATGATCACACTCAAACCGTTGCGGTCAATGGCTCAGCGTCCAAGTGGACACCAGTGATGAGTGGTGTTCCTTAGGGATTGGTACTGGGTCTGGTGCTGTTTAACATCTTTGTCAAGCAACACAGACAGTGGGATCAAGGCACCCTCAGCAAATTTGCTGATGACACCAAGCTGTGTGGTGTGGTTGACATGCTGGAGGGAAGGGATCTGTCCAGAGAGACCTGGACAGGCTGAAGAGATGCGCCCATGCCAACCTCGTGAGTTCAATAAGACCAAACAAAAGGTCCTGCACCTTGGTCAGGGCAATCCCAAGCACAAACACAAGCTGTATGATGAGTGGATTGAGAGAAGCCCTGCAGAGAAGGACATGGGAATGATGGTTGATGTAAAGCTCAGCATGAGCCTACAATGTAAATAGTAAAGCTTTTGACACTATCTCCCATAGCATTCTGCTGGAGAAACTGGCTTCTCATGGCTTGGACTGATGTGCTCTTCACTGGATAAAAGCTGGCTGGATGGCCATGCCCAAAGAGTTGTGATGAATGGAGTTAAAGCCGGTTGGTGGCCAGTCACAAGTGGTGTTCCCCAGGGCTCAGTACTGGGGCCTGTTCTCTTTAATATCTTTATCAGTGACCTGGGCAAGGGTATCAAGGGCACCCTCAGCAAGTTTCATAGAATCATAGAGTTGTTTAGGTTGGAAAAGATCTTTAAGATCATTGATTCCAACCATTAACCTAACTGCCAAATCCACTGCTAAAACCATGTCTCAGAATGACTGCAAACCATCTGCTTATTCTCTGATCTACAAAACTCAGGACTTGAGAAAACAAAAAACCTGGAACCCTAAAATGTGATCTTATTCATTGGAAGTCTAACACAACTCCTCCTGTCAAGAGCAATTTCTCTTGACTGCCCAGCCCACTACCTGGTTGTTGTTACAGTTTTGTAGATCACTCTTTGTTCCTGCCTTCTGCTGCTGAAGGCTTTTTCTCTCTCATGACTGGCTTACTTACTTGTCTGTTATTTTGAACTCACTTGCATTTTATTCTTCATCATTTCTTTTCATCTAGACCTGCTCCTGAGCATGTGTTTGACTTGCTCCTTGCTTGATGGTCTTTGAATGTCCCTGACTATTGGACTACCTTCAGGCAATCCTTCTTGCTCAGACTCCTGGCCTCAGCTGCACCTTGATCAAGGCATTGGGTTCTCTTCTGGGTTAGAAGGTCCTCAGCTGCAATCACTGGACTTTTCTCACTATGTCTGCCTGACATGATCCTTACCACAAAATTCCAGCAGACCTATCAACTAAAATGGGTCAAAACGAGAGCAGAAAACTGAGGGGCACCTGCAGTAGTTAGGAATTAGATGAAAGGCCCATAGGATCCAAGAAGATGCATCCCCGTCTTCCTTCTGGCAAATATTTTGTGTAACTGAGTTTCAGCAGCCAAAAAACCCGAACATTTTTCTGTGTTGTCCTTTGCTTGTTAACACAATCCATGTGCTTGGAGTGCTATGATTATTTATTATTAAACTAAGGAAAACATTGCATGAGTCTGTCAGGCTTTCAGGAAGAGCTTGCACCCTTGTGCATGAGTTTCCCTTCTGTAGAGTTTGGCACCTTCGACTGCATTGTTTTTGTCTGTGTTTATTTTAAACCGAGAAGCTTGAAGAAATGCACAGAGGGGAAAAAGGAATCCAGTTATCTACAGTGTGAAGCAGTTAAGCTTTCAGGATGGTTGTAAACCTGTTCCGTAGCAAGGAGTGCCCTAATTCTGCAGGCACTTAAGGGCGTCCTGCACTTGACACGTCAGGTGAGCGGTGCTCTTGGCCTAGGTTCAGGCAGGTCATCATGGTTGTCTTTGAAAGGACCCTTCTGCTCAGAATAGAAGTGTGAGCTATGAGCCTGAGCTGGGGCATCACTGGATGGACCTCTGGAAGATCTCAGATCTATTTGAATGCCTCAAGCACAGCTGGCAACTTCTTACGGTGCCAGGATGGTGAACCTGTAGGGAGGAGAAAGCACTTCCACCGTGATCTGAGTAGGCAAGATGGTCCAGTCTGCAGAGAGATTGTCTGTGTTGTCTGTGGGGACATTTGCAGACACGAGACTCAGCTGTGGGGGTACAGGGCTACATCATGCTGCCAAAAAGCAAAACATTACAGTTAACTTCTGAGTTGTGAAAAGAGGGTATTTGTCATTAAAAAATCTATAGAGACGTCAGAGCAAGCACTCATTAATTCTGTCACCTTAGTCAGGTTCTAGACACTAGGATTTTTTACCATTTTTTTTTCTGTGTTACTCCCTCTTTCTTCCCAAATTTGTCTTTTTTTTGGTAAGAAATGTTTTTCTAGGATAATTCTTGGCAGTTCTACACATGTGTGCTGAAGGGAAGTTACTGTTGAATGGATCCTGTTAGCTATGGAGAAATACTGATGCTGACAGACACTTTGATGTGCTAAACTAAATCCCAGTGGGCACAGGTACCAACAAGAGCCCTGCAAAAACACAGCAGGCAGATAGTCTTAATTGGCCAGAATCCTTATTGTAATAAAGCAATGTTTTATTAGCAATAAATGTTTCCTCTGATTTTTCTGATGTTTCATAAGACCGAAAACAAAGGTAGGATGGGATTTGTCCAAATTAACTGCACTAGAGTTGTATTAATCTCTTATTGGACTCAATGGTGAAGTGCCTGTAACGTAGTGGAACTGAATCGTGCCAACAGTAGGCACTTTTTATAACCTGTTGCTTACAGGCACTAGGACGATGTAGGACTTGGAGCTGGGTTTTATTAGAGTGAATCTTGTGGCTTAATTTCAGAGTGACAGGAAAACTGCGTTAATAAAATAATCTGAGAGAAATGCTGAATCATCTTTAGAATCATAGAAAGGTAGGGGTGTGAAGGGACCTCTGGAGATGATGGAGTCCAACCCCCCTGCCAGAGCAGGGTCACCCAGGGCAGCCCACACAGGAACAGATCCAGGGGGGGTTGGAAAGTCTCCAGAGAAGGAGACTCCACAACCTCCCTGGGCAGCCTGGGCCAGCCTCTGGCACCCTCACACCAAAGAAGTTTCTCCTCCTGGTGAGGTGGAACTTCCTGGGTTCCAGTTTGTGCCCATTGCCCCTCGTCCTGTCCCAGGGCACCACTGACAAGAGCCTGGCCCCTTCTCCTTGACACCCACCCTGCAGATCTTTGGAACCGTTCCTAAGATCCCCTCTCAGGCTTCTCTTCTCCAGGCTAAACAGCCCCAGGGCTCTCAGCCTTTCCTCACAAGAGAGATGTTCCAGTCCCTTCAGCATCCTCACAGCCTCCCTTGGACTCCCTCCAGTATTTCCCTGTCCCTCTTGAACTGGGGAGCCCAGAACTGGACACAACACTGCAGATGTGGTCTCACCAGTGCAGAGTAGAGGGGCAGGAGAACCTCCCTTGACCTGCTGCCCACACTCTTCTTCGTGCACCCCAGGAGCCCATTGGCCTTCCTGGCCACAAGTCCCATTGCTATCCCATGGAGAACTTATTGTCCACCACAACTCCCAGGTCCTTCTCTGTTGAGCTGCTCTCCAGCAGGTCTACCCCTCCCCTGTACTGTATTAGGAAGTACTTTTTAATAGGATGGTAGAGCGCAAATTGGTTTTAACCTTTTGCAACTTTTAATTATGCATTTGTGGTACATTTTGGTCCGTGCTAAAACCCGGAGGTATTCATTGTTACATGAGGTAGCAAAGTTTCATACTTGCCATGCAACTTTATCCCGAGTTTGTGATGAGTCCCATGATGGCCTCTTCTCTCATGGGGGTTTTCCTCCACTGTGGCTTTAGAGGAGCAGATCCCAGACACATCTTAGGACTTCTATTGTCAGCATTTAGGTTTTCTTAGACAGGGAGCTACAAATGTGACATTTTAAAAGAGAAAATTCAGTAAACAAGGTTTATAAAAATATTTCTACTCTGTATAGGGTGTCTTTGCAGAGGGTTGCCTTTCTAACCAGCAGCTTTTTGTTGCTTTCTGGTTGCAAAAAGGATGACAAAATCCCTTTCTGTGTCTTCAAATGTATTTTTTTTTCTTTCTATCACTGCAACATCTCCTGGACTGTCCCTGCCACCCAGGACTCAGCCTACAATACCTCTTTGCCCTCTCCCTGGCCATGCTCAGCCTTTTTCAGGTGCGAAGGAAAGGCTCAGAGAACATCAGTTACATCTGAGAAAAAGTTTGTGTCATTCTCTGCTTCCTCATATCAGATTTTTGGAAGATTGAGGGTGATGAAAACAATCCCAACCAACATTGTGCATCACAGACCTACCCATGGTGAGCAACAGATTCAACAGCCTTAGCTGCTGTTCTGTTGTTCATCAGTTATCTAGGAGAGATTATGACTGCTCAAGAACTAACGGTTGTCGCATCTACATGAAGGTATTGAAGTCTAACTTCTGCCTTAGAACCAACGTTCAAATACCCATCCCACAGCTCCTTGTTTTGTGCTTTCTGAGAAGTTGTGTGGTGCCTCTTTTATTCCCTCTCCAGACAGATGCAATTTTTGAGTGAAGGATGTAAATAAATCCCATGTAATTGCACAATGCTTCTGACACAAATACTTATGGTTACAAAAATGTTCACAGCATTTTTATTTCTTCTTTTGTGCTGCTGAATAACTTAACTTTGGCATTAATAAACATTGGAGACAAAAGTTTTGGAAGCAAATTCAGAGATTTATTTCCATAAATATTATTCCATTCTGTCTTTTTCTTTTTTTTTACCTCTCTGCTTGTCAAGTCCTAACCACAAGTCCCCAAGACGAAGCAGGCTATTTTAAAATAATTAAAAGTTTCTGCCTTTGTGTGACTTCTACTGACACCACATGTGCTCGAGTGTGGTGGGAGCCAGCTCCAAGCCAATTAAAAGGAGATGGGTGCATCGCACAGCTCCCTTCTCTCTTAATGAACTTTTGACCAAGAGGGCACTGTATTGATGAATTTCATTTCTTCCTAATCTTCTTGTACTCTGCTTGATAGCTTGGAGCTTTGCTCTCTTCTGCTGCAGTACGATGACCCTGCTCTCGAGAAAGCTGCGAGTTCGAAGCAAAGCAAAGGTTCCAAGTTATTACAAGATGTTGAACAGATGGATCTCTTCTTCACTGTCTGCAAGATGTTGCCCGAGAGTTGAGAAGGGCTCTCACCCCATAGAAGAAGCAAAAGCAAGGCATTATTTCACAGCTTTTAAGGCAGTAACAAAGAAACAGAGTTTCACTCAGTGCTCCTTTGCTAAATAGAGTCGATCCTTCAGGGTGAGTAGAAGCAAAGCAATGACCTAGCTACAGCCAGGGCCTGTGCTAGTGAGAAACGCACGTGCTACGCAGCTTTGAAGAGCTGACCTTTCAAGCAAGTGCTCATGTGCTCCTCACTCAAGTCAGAGCTCCCTTTATGAGTAACATTATGCACATGAAGACTAAAAGGACATTTCCATAGGACTGCTCCTTTTTCTGTTCCTGGAATGGTGCATGGAATTTCTGCAGAGGTCTCAAGCTGCCAATGTGGCAGCCCTTATGCCTGTTGTGTCCTGAGGTTGGGTCTTGAGCAGCATCTAGTGAGCAGGTCCCGGTGTGCAGTGTGTCAGGATGCACACTCCAGCCTGCCCGCTATTATGCTAGCCACACGCAATTAATTTGCTTTTTGGCCTTGATGTCAACAGAGAGTGTTGGCCTCAAATAGACATTCCTTGGGCAACAGGGAAATGTTTCTTGCTTATTTTTGCTAGCACTTGGGTGCTAGATGTTAATTAAGATACACCACAACAGAGCAGGGCCTCAGATCTCTCCTTGTGATCAGAGGATGATGCTGAGAGGAAAGCAGTTTATGTATCTTTCAGGAGAAAACCAGAGCAACAAAGAATGATCTGCTTTTACAGAGCTACAAGGAAAATCCTGACACCTACATCTTCATACTGGCAAAGTCCTTTGCCATTCAGAGACTTTATGTTCAGGATCTAAGTGACAGGTGGAAGTAACGTTCCAAAACTAGTACACTATGCATTTCCATTTCCTTAGGAATTTCATATTTATAAAGTGGATTAGCTTTGAGTTGCTGTGACAGTATCACAGCATTAAAGACTTGCCCGTCCTGATAATATGAATGTAACTGCTTTTCACAAGAGCATCTTTGACTAGTACCTGTTCCAGTCTATTTTCAGTTTTGTTTAGCCATGACACTCTCCACACGTACAAAATATGTCTTTATGACATGGAAAGGAAGTGAGCGTGACCTTTATCAAATAAAAAGTGTGCATTGCTACTGCAACCAAGAGAAAGGCTAGGTGAAATACAGATGCTTGTATTTACACGACATCTGGAAGACAAATACTGACCAAATCTTTTTATCACCACTACACCACTTCAAGTTAATTGGAAAGACAGAAGGACATCACAGAATCTCATCAAAGGGATTTAGAGATGTCAGTCTGAGTTTCTAAACTTACAGTGAATTTGGCATCTAATTTTTTTACCTAGTCTTCTGGAGTTTCAAGATAATAGAAAAGAAATAATGGAATGGATAGGATAATTTAGGGAGAAAATGTGTTTGAAACCGTATTATCAAATAAATCACCCTTTGTGAGAGAAAACAATAGAGTGGGACCTTGACTTTACCAGTTGGATAAAGATAAGTATTCAGACTACGAGACAACTAAAGCTTAGGAAGATAATAGCTTGTCCATCGGGGCAATGTTAGCAATTAATGTTAATCGCAGCATATAGATCTCCTCAGTATTGTCATCGGGCATGCTGGGAATATTGTTAACTCCAGCATGGCCATCTGTCACTGTGGAACTGGAGGGGCACAAGAGTGCAAGAGAGGGAGGATCAGCCTCTTGCTGGAAATGAAATGGTTTCCTCTTATTTAATTAAGCAACATTTTTTCAGGTCCAAAAGACAACAAGTGTGTCTGCATTTACTCACTATGGGTGTCCTCACAAGTACTCTGCGTTTTGAAATCCAAGATCAGAAGAGATATTTTAGTAACAGGAAAGCATTATTTATGCTTCTTAATACACATGACTTGAATAGTTTGTTAATGTTCCTGCTCCTGCCTTAAAACTCCATATGTGTTTCAGAGAAAGACAATTATCCTTTCCTCACCTGGACATCTACATAAAAGGAAAAAAAATGGAGAATGCCATTGAGGGTGTGATTTGAAGAAGGCTTACCATAAGATAATGATCTTAGCTCAGATGAGCTTATCTGTTTGAAGCTAAAGGGAAAAGACTTCCCATAATATTATTCATTCCAGGTAAAGGAAGATTGTGCCCTGAACTAGAGCACATAGGACTGACAGAAAAAGTTTGGGTTATTTTTTTCAACAGAAATTGAGGCAGAAATACCAAGAAAAGACTAACAGCACATATATCAACATTATATATTAGTATCATATATGTATCAGTACTGTAGCAGCTGCAACAGTCACTGCAAAAAGAGAGGAGAGCTTTGGAGTGCTGATGATAAAGCCTTTACATCTTTTCATCTCAAGCCTGGGCTGATGGAGCCCTTCTGACTTGTGCCACAATTTTCTCAGAAGACATCTCCGAAACAAGACTAAGGATTCATGTTTTCTTGAAGAATTCCTGTGACTTCTGGTTTCAGTCCTCTCCCAAAATCAAGGTTAACAACTGAAAAGGATTCCAGCTAAGAAATCTTAAGCACTCTTGATGGTCTCGTGAAAATAAGGCAGCAGAGCACTAGCAGCATGCATTCCAGTTAAGAAAGATAAATGCATTGGCCTGACAGATTAATGCTGAGGGGTACTCTCACTTACAGCCTTCATTTTTGGTGTTTTCTCCTGGCCTGTAGCATTCAAAAATGAATCAAAACTGGCTGAGGGGCAGTTGGGATGTTCTTTTCTCTCCACAAACCCTCTATTTCTTTCTGCTGTGCACATGCCCTTAGAGGCTCTGACTGCAAGTCACGGGTTTTATAGAATCATAGCATCATTAATGTTGAAAATGACCTTCAAGATCATTAAGTCCAACCATCTATTGAACATTATCATGACCACTAAAGCATGTCCTGAAGTGCCACATCTAGACATTGTTTGAACCCCTCCAGGGATGGTGACTCCACCCCCTCCCTGGGCAGCCTGTTCCAAGCCCTCACCACTCTCTCAGGAAAGACATTTTTCCTGATATCCAACGTAAACCTCCCCTGGGGCAACTTCAGCCCATTCCCTCTTGTCTTGTTCTGCAGAGGTGGCAGGACATGTGTGTTTATAGAGATCTATGGCTTCGCCCTTCCACTAATACATCAAGTGATGGACAGATTTCTGCAACCAGCAGCAAAGGGCAAGATCTGCCAAAACATCACTCAGGAGCATTTCTTGATGTACGGATGACCTTTTTAATAAGTCTTAAAAATAAATTAATTTTTCAGGGTGCTGACCAGAACTGTGGAAAGTTTGAGCAATGTCCACTCACAGCACTACTGTGAGCAGCGCTACTCAATGCCATGGCTGATTGGTTCCCCAGCCCATCACTTGGCCTTCCAGGTAGGTAAGAGTCACCTCTATCCCCCTGCTAGTACCCTGTTCTGAATTGAAATTCTTAGCTCCGGCTTGTGAAGAAGGATTGCATCATTCCATCATCAGAACAGTTAATTAGGAGTGAAAACCCACCCAAATCAATTACAACAAATCAAATTACGTTTAGGAGAAAAATGCAGCAGTGAGCATTGCGGTAAAATATATGAGAAACACTTCTTGCCAGTTCACTATTTATAGTGGCCAGCAGCCACTGTAAATTCCCCAGTATAACAGGAAACAGCACATGTGAAATGATCTCATCTCTTCAGGGTGCTGGGTTTATGAGCAGTTCTGCTGGTGCTTATCTCCAGATAGGTCTACTGAACTTCCATTCCTGCAGGAAGAGTAGAGCCCTGAATAAATGGAAAAACAAAGCAAGCAGGAAATTGTCTGTAAAAACAGAACAATTAAGTAGTAAAAAGATCCTTTTGTTTTGTGGTTTAGGGTTGGGGTTTTTTTCTGGGTTTTTTCCCTTTGTGAATGAACTGCACTGGCCCAGACTACCAGCATTTTTGCAGCATCCTTGCTGTTCTCCCACTCACCTGGGAAATCATCCAGAAGCTGAAGCAGCCCAGCAGCAGGGAACTGTGCAGCTCTGCCCCACTCTGCAGCCATCAGGCTACACGCGTGACCGAGGCAGGTCCCGGCAAGGCTTGTGAATTCAGGAGAAGAGGCAGGCTCAGACTAGAGACAGGAGTTACTGTTTTGGAGAACCGTGGTCTGTGATGGAGGAGACATGGCAGAGAGGTGCTAGAGAAGGTGGGAATGCACCAGTGCTCTGAGCCACAAGGATAGATGGGCACAGTTAATAGGAGACAGGGTGTAGCTTAAGGCTTTAGAGTTCAGTCCATGCTCAAAGCAATGCATGGCACAAGCTATGGGTGGTACATCTTCTGGAGGCTTTCAGAAGTACAACCATCAGGAGGTAAAAAAATCCTATAAAGTTTAACCTACATTACAGATCTTTGTGGGAGAAAAAAATTCCAACAGTGGCCCATTTTCAAGTCTATCTGCTTGCTGGCTTCCCAACTGCCCTTCCTCTGAAGGAAGGAAAGCCAAAGAAAAGCTCAGAAGTGATCCAGGAGGCAAAAGTGAGGGTAGAGGAAGAAGGACATGGAAGCAAGTGAGCAGTCTCCTGCAAAGGGACTGAGGTGGTGCTGGGATGCCAGGGATGGACATGAGGTGCACATGAGTGCTGGGACAGAAACACTGGCATTTTTACCTGCAGACAGGATAGCTGATTAAAAAAGGGTTGTGTTACCACAGGGAATTTCTGAAGCTTTTTACCAGTAATGTGTTCTTAGCAGCACTGAAATACAGCTAGACTGGAGCAGAGGACAGCAAATATAAATCAACAGGGCAACTAATTAACGGCAGTGAGGGACTCGGTCCAGAATTTCAGCTGTTGTAAGACACTGTGGCTGTTCCAGTCAGGGGGGTTGAGAGTTGTTGATGAATTGACACTATTTTAAAGGTTTCTTTGCTTTTCTTAGGATGCTTGCTGGCATGGGTTGGTCTGAGGTCTCTGACAAGCTCTGTGAAGAGTAAATGGCTGCCTGGGAATATGCCTATGTGAGGGGAAAATAATCTTTCCCTAAAGAGAAGGATTCTGAAAAAGACTTTTTTTCTAGGCCTATGCATTGAGGATATGAATCTGATATGAAATTACTTTCTATGTCTGACTCTCTGCTGTCCTTCCCCAAGAACATCTGTCCGAACTGGCCAATTTCAAACACATTTGAGTGAGTTGGCAAATGCCTTAGAATACTGATTTCATGAGACCTGGGGCTTAGGCAGAGGGAGAAAACCACTGTTGTGCTTTCTTTGGAGCATGTGCCTGGTCAGATATCAAAGGATCAAGCCATAAGGTAAAGCCCTGCTGTTCCTCCTTCATGAGAGGAGGAAGATCCTCTTTTCTTAAGGAAAAGATCAGATTAAAATGAGGATGCTGGAAAAGGTGTGGGTCATCTCCCTCAGGGTTTCTTCACACGGCTGAGGGAGGGTGAAAAAGGATGCGTGACTTGCCTTGAACTTGCCTGGGAGCCTCGGACAAAGCTCTTGGGTTTTTTTGGTTTCTTTTTTAATTACTACTTAAAATTTTGATGGCTGCATGTTTCAGATACTTTGAGCATCCATTTAGGAAATGCATTTATGGAGGACAGGTACTTTTACAGAGTTAGCGAGAGAAGGAGAAGGATGAGGATGAGATATGCTGGGGATTTTAAAGTACAGTTGGACTGGATGCCATCAACGCTTGCAAGTGCAGTCCCCAAATGCACATAAATGATGTGGAAGAACTTCAGATTAATGAACACAAAGTACTTGTTGTTTCTTTTTTATAAACAAAGAACACTGAAGGAAAATTAATATGACTGGGGAAAAGGAGAAGATGAACTTGAATACCTTGCTGCAGTAAATAGATTTTGTCAGCTTTAATGTATGTGCCAATGACACTTCAGGTATAAATGGGGACTTGAGAAGCTCTTAAATCTGAAGATGGAAGCTGATGAAATGTGATATTCTCCCTGTATTTAAATTAGGCTTAGCAACTACTAGATGATCCATCATTTCTCTGGTTTATTAGTCCTTAATTTCTCCAGCTATTTTGAAGGAATTGGTTGTTATTGTCCTGTTAAGCAGCTTCACTGAATTATTTTGGGGTCAGCACCATTAGCTTTGGATGCAGGTACAAATCAAGGTCTGAAGAGGAAAAGATGACCATATTTTGCAAACAACAAATACGTAGAGAGTTGTTTGCATCTTCAATGTGAAGATTTCAAAGTAATCTGATAATAACTCTCTTTGCTGAGAGGAACAAGCAAGCCAGCTCAAAATACTGTATTACACGCATGCTGCCTCTGTATGTATTTTAACAGGAACTGGTTACTGAAGATTTTCTAGGCCTGCTCTATTAAGTTCACTTTGGGTTTCACTGATAGTGAGACCCCTCGTTTTTCACAGATAATTTTTGCATTCATGTCTCTGAGGAGAGATGGGGAAGGGGTAAATACCTGGTACAGACTAAATGTCTGCACTGTTTGTTGGTAGAGAATAAAAAGCCTGAAGGTTTTTCAGCGTGCAGTGAATAGATCAATGTGTATTAGGAGCAGAAAGAGCCTCTCTGGTTACCCAGTTCATCCCTGCAGGCTCTAAGCTGTGAGTTATTCAGCTCCCTGTCCTTGTGGCTGGACTTATTTTCCCCCTCTTGCAATGAAGCCAGGGTACAGGACTATGTGGAAGCACAGTGCTTTTTCACTGCTTTGTGGAGACAAATGGATCCCAGCTGAATGAGGGTGTGTTTGGGCAGCTCCCTCGGCTGTAGATGCTGCACACAGAGATCACAGTCTCCTCTGTTTAATGCCTTCTCCCACCTTGGACACCTCTGTATCTTCCTGCCCTGCTCCAAACGAGAGAAATACGGTTAGCCAAGGGTGGCTCTTCAAACTGCACTTCACTACAGTGTTGACTGCAGCTGAGACAGGCAAGGGAGTGCTCACCCCATGTGAGTGGCTCGGTGGGCAGGTCTGGAGATGGGTAATTCACAGACAGGAACAGCAGTGGCTGCCCTGATGGGGAGCAAGCGGTTAAGTGAAGGGCTGTAACTTCTCCAGACAGCAGAGATGCTGCCGAGAAGGGTGTGCCAATAAAGCCTGGTGCCAGGTTCACCCTTCTTTTGAGGCAAACGACAGTGTGTGCCCAGTGCAAGGGAGTTTGTCACTGCAGCCTGTACAAATTTGCCAGCCCAGAGGACAAAGGGAAACTGTCTAACAGATCCTTACCTAGGAGCCAGATCTGGCTAAGGTGCTGGCCCACCGTCTCCAGCGAAGCGTGCTGCCTGCCCAGGTAAATAAAATACAGGGTAATGCCCAGTGCAGCACTTAGGCCACTGTTTAGAGATGAAGCACTTACTAGCTCCTTTAATCTGGATATGAAAATGGGGCTGCCCATTTAGGAACTGCAAACTCCTTGGCTTTGAATTTCCACCTCTTAGGAGAGAGAATGGCTTCTCCTCACCCACTAGCTTTCTGATCACAGGATATCAGTGTCTTCCAGGAGAACTTGTTGAAATGTGAAGTTGCTGAAAATAAAAGAGGGGATAGTTCAGCTGCTTGGCACAGGCTGTGGGTTTCTGTCCCACTTATGCTTCATGCTCCTGAAGGAAGCTGCAGCAGGCACCCTTTGGCCATGTGACTGAGAGCTGGGAGAGGCCAGATGTTCTTGGGACCAGATGCATCCAACCGAAGTGCCAAAGTCAACTGAGGGTTTTCACCCTGCACATTCTGTACACAGCTCTCCCAGTGCTGTAGAATCACAGAATCACTGAGTCTGGAGAAGCCCTCTGAGATCATCAAGCCCAGCCCATGACCCAACACCAGCACATCAGCCAGACCATGGCACTCAGTGCCACATCCAGCCTGTCTTTAAACACAGCCAGGGATGGTGACTCCATCACCTCCCTGGGCAGTCCATTCCTATGGCTGATCAAGAGAGAGCTTAAAACTCAGATAGATGAACTGGGCTTTTGGAAAGACAAGATTTCAGGCTGAGCCCAGCACGGGGCATGTAAGCAACATGTTCTTTGCCCTGTAGCCCATTTCTAATTACTAGAGCCCATTCACTCCTCCTAAGGTACTTACAGACTAGCCCTAGAAGAGGTCTTTTAATTGCAGTTGCTTAACATTAACAAATTGCCTGTCTCTGCTCTTTGCAATGATGATCTAGTGACAAGGACAGCATTTGCCATAAACTGCTTCTGTGCTGGTTGCTTTCGGTAGGACCTCTGTCAGATGGAAAGATGAAATGAGGTTTTGCTCTGTCAGTGAGAGGAGGTAACAGCAACTGGCTTGTAAACAATGAACAATTAGGCTGGGAATTAACTTCCAAGGAGAGGACAGACCCTTTCATAATGTAAGAAGGCAGAAATTAATGCCAGGCAATTGCATAAATTTCCTCACCACATCCAAGGCAGCCAGAATGCTCGTTATCCCTTGTCCCCTTTGCAGTGGAGCTAGAAGTTTATACTTCATTTCCAGCAGAATTTGAACATATGGAGTCCCTGCTCAGTGTACACACATTGATTTTATGGCCTTCACAGTATTCCTTTTTTTTTTTTTTTCTTTCCTTCAAGAGTGGAGGGATAAAAAAAAACTAAAAAGGAGGCTAATTAGAGAAAACCAGCTTAATTTGGAAGCCACAGGTACCTCTTTTATAAGCTTTTGTTGAGCTTTTGCCCACGGTAAGTTTATACAAGCTTTGGAGAGATGGTAAATCTCTGCTATAGCCTGCTCTAAATGGGGAGCTTTCAGCACTACTTTGCTGACAGCTAAGGGTAAAGATGAGGTAATAAAACCAACAAGTCCTGGGAAATGCCCACTCAGCTGGGAGAAACGTATCCTTGGATCCCTTGGTTTTTTGGATCTGTGCAAAATAGCATTTATTGTTTCACTCAGATGCTTGCTAGCTACAACACCGGGGGGGTTTAAGAAGGACTGTTACCAGGTTTGATTCCTCAGCTCTCTGCTGCCTTCTATCTTGCCAGTCAGGTATTTCAGAACTCTTTGAAAAAGACTGACATTTATTATCACAATTTCATCTTGCAGGTCCTGGCCAGCCTGCTTCTGGAAGGTTTCATTGAAGGGAATTGAATGCTTATTGAACTGAACTGCCCGAATGGAATGAAGCCTGACCTGTGTACACCTGTCAGCTGGATGGGAGTCACTGAGTGGAGTACTATTAAAAAGGTAAAAATCAAAGCAATGCAATCACATTTACAAATTGTGGTTGTAGCTGATGGAGGTATCTAATTAGATAACCAACACTGAGACTGACCCTGAGCAAACTCTGACAGCCCCACTTCCCAAGAGGGCCAGTTCACGTTCAATGTGATGGGTGTTTGGATGCCTTCCTGGCACAGGCTCACCAAACAGGGCTGCCTGTGGCAGGGCAAATTGTCATGTCCCACTACTGCTCGCTACCAGCATCATGTGTGCTTTTACCCCACTGGGGAAAGGAATCATCTGTCATGATCTCCAACTTCAAACCAAGTCCATGTTTTCACCCACCCTGTCCAAACTACACAGCAAGCACCTGATCTGGAGACACAAGAAAACACCTCTCACTTGCAAGGGCTTCATCTGGATGGTGGATGGTCCAGCATATATTCCTGCTTAGACCTCAGCTGCTTAGGGAAAAAATGTCTAAGGATCTTAGCTGATACCAGTCACTGTCTAGCAGTTCTGGCATTAACATTTAGAGAGCCTCAGGTCTCTGGTGCTAGCCTAATAACTAACACATTAACAGTCCTGCAAATCCACGTGCAAGGGCATTACCTGCCTAAAAAGCACTGTGAAAATCTGGCCATGTATGTCTTGTCTTCTATTATCTAGGCAGAATTAGTGAATGCCTGGTGTCTACTCATGCCCACACCATGGCTGAAAGTGGAGTAAATTGCAGCTGCTGGATGGGGATGTGTGGCTTAGTTGGAAAGGGTATGAGATCTCTGTGTGAAGGTTTGTGTTTACGTTTGTTATACCTCTTAGTGAGTGTGCTGGAGTTGCAAGGGAAGCAGTTGGCATAGGATGAGGATGGATCAATGACGGCTCCCCCATCTTGTGCCACTGAAGAACTGGAAAGTTGTTTCTGTCTGAAGAAACTCCAAACTTCTCTTAGGAGAAGAGAAGCCTGAGAGGATATCTTAGGAATGGTTCCAAAGATCTGCAGGGTGGGGGGCAAGGAGAAGGGGCCAGGCTCTTGTCAGTGGTGCCCTGGGATACGACGAGGGGCAATGGGCACAAACTGGAACCCAGGAAGTTCCACCTCAGCAGGAGGAGAAACTTCTTTGGTGTGAGGGTGCCAGAGGCTGTCCCAGGCTGCCCAGGGAGGTTGTGGAGTCTCCTTCTCTGGAGACTTTCCAACCCCCCTGGCTCTGTTCCTGTGTGGGCTGCCCTGGGTGACCCTGCTCTGGCAGGAGGGTTGGACTCGATCATCTCCAGAGGATGCTTCACACCCCTACCATTCTGTGAATCTATGAATCTGTGAAGAAAAAAAACCAAGTTGACACAAAACATCTCTGCTGAATACTAAAATCCACCCTCACCATTAGGATGGCAGTAATACCAGCTCCTAGGTAAATCTGAATGATGAAGAGCAGCTCAGCTGCAGAACTTCAGCCCTCCACTGATAGGAAGGACTGAATTTCCTGTACGAACAACCAGGATGGCTGTACTTCCCTGAGACAACAAGGGTGGCAGTCTTCTCCATGAAGAAAGTGGTTTTGGCATGGTGCTTATTATATAGAAATATTGTGCTCTTTCAAAAAGTCTACAGGTCAGACTTCAGCCTGAAAAGCAGATATGGTAGACAGATAAATGAAATAGAGATAGTAAAGAGTTTGACAATAACAGATGGGCTGAGCCCAGGCTCTGGAGGAAATTTAAGAGAAATAATCAGGTTGAAAAGTTTAACTAATGAAGACTTCTTGGAAATGCATATAAAATTAGAGTCAATCAATATATTTTTTTTTTAAATAAAAAATTCAGTTAAGATTTTCATACCTTAAAACCAAACCATAAAAAATCTCAGAAAGAACAAAACCAAAAAACCCAAACTGTTCTGGCAGTTTCTCTTTATTTTCTTTTCATTTTCTTTCATTTGTTTAAATAAAACCTCTTCATGTGAGCACAGCATTGTAACTACTGTAATTCTGAAAAACATTTGAGGAAATGTTTGTAAGGTCTCAACAGACTGGAGGCAAAATTGATTTGGGGAAATGACAAATGGCTGTTAATCCAGGAAACTCTGGCCCTTTAATGAAATGACTTAAAGGGCAGCAGAGGAAAAGATGATCAAAGGCAGATCCTTTCTTAGTAACTGCACATATGGAGAAAAGATAAGAAGAGCGAACAAGTGTCTGATTACCTTTTACAATGAGATTATTATTCTGTGTGATCATTAGATATGAAAGAGGTCTTTTAATCACTGTAGCTAGCTCTGGTCATTGCCCATCAGGTGAATTCTAATAGAGGTATTCGTGTAATTTCCTTACTGTTAATAAAGATACTCCCTCCCTCAGCAAGTAACTCATCTGTTTTGACTCACAGACCTGACAGAGCAATAGGTTGATGTTGTTTGTCAGCTTTTGTCCATTTCCTTTGGCTGGAGAATGAAAGATGACACCCTCCCACTTGGAAGTTTTTGTCAGAACAGCAATTTACTATTTCCTCATTGAGCTACCCCTGTGTCAAGGGTTAGGGTCAGGGCCATCCACTAGACTTATAACAGATGCTCTCTGTTAAACCTTCTGCCTTCCCAAAGGGGAAGAGAAAAGGAATAAGGGGGAGAGACTTATGGATTAGAAAAGAAAGCTAGAACAGCTTTAATGAAAGTAATAACGATAAAATGGAATATATACAAAACCTACAATGAACAAATGGCTTGAGGAATGACCTTAAAGCTTTATCTGTCCCTTTTCTTATGGCAGTGCTCCTCATGTATTAACTCTCTTAAAGCACCAGTAGAGAAAGTAAAAACACTGTGAAAGAAACACAATATGTAAGGGCTCAGTTGATTTAAGATGCAGAACACAAAAATTAATGGGATTCTGGATACTGCTTAATTAAAAGGATTACTGGCAGCAGTGGTTTCCAAGGAGGAATTTTCAATCTTAATTGAAAAATCAAATGTACTGGTGGAGAGAAGTGCTTTTTCTATCAGCAAAATTAATAGCAACTTCTTTGCTTTACCTGACAGTTCACCTTTGCCTCCTAAGGTATTTGTACTATTCTGCATGGATGTGCAGAGATAGTTTCACTGCCAAGCAGAAAGTTGCCATATAGGTTTGCTAATTGCTCACAATATAAAATAGCATCTATGGTAGAAACCTATTGATCATGTACCATAAATCAATTATTTTTCCCTCCAGCTGAGAGTGGAAAGTAATTATTCTGGGAAGGGGTGTTGTGACCTCGGAGATCATAGGCACATCGCAGTATCTGGACCCAGATTTTCTATTACGGTTGTATTTTTCTCCCTGAAGTCAAAATCATTCAATCTTAATTCACAAGTAATAAGTATTCATAAGTCATGATTATTTCCACATTGATGATGTTTTAACACATCCTCTCTGATCTATGCCCACTAAAGCAGGCTTTGTTCATGCATTTAAACATGACATGCCTCTACAAGTGTTAAAAGCTACAATCAAACAACCAAAATAAAGTTGCTTTAACTGTTTGCCCTCACAGAAAACAGACCGAATTCGAACCGGACTCCAGAATCTCTGGATGGCTATTACTCAAGTCATCCAGGAAAGTTAGAGATCTGAATCCATCGGACAGTCTTGGAAGCCCAAAAGAATTTCAAAAGTGTGAGACTGAGTTCAGACCCAGCTCAGAACTTTATGTTGTTCAGCCACCCATGGAGCAGCCCAATTTTAGATGCGATGAGATAGCTCTCTTGTTTATTGGCATCGGGAACTGAACCGGGGAGGGCTGAGTCTGGGAGTTCCTGCACGTTAACCTGCAAGCATCATGATGATCTGTGCACAACATCGTGTCTACAAACCAGCCCACAGAAGGTGACACTTCAACACAGACTCTGTAACAAGAGGGCAGGGAAAAACATGAATGCCATGATGTCTGCACATGATGGTGTTCCAAGTGAGGACATGTGGAATCTCCTCTGGAGACTTTCCAACCCCCCCCCTGAATCTGTTCCTGTGTGGGCTGCCCTGGGTGACCCTGCTCTGGCAGGGGGGTTGGACTCGATCATCTCCAGAGGTCAGTGATCTCTACCATTCTAAGATTCTATGTTTTTCTAATCTTGGGTTTCTGCTGTAGTCATTTTTGTGTGTATTATTGGGGCAGCTTGAAGGAAAATTGTGGGTGATGTAGAGTATGTGAATGTCATCTGCTACTGGGATGATCTTTTTATTCTCCTTCTCATCTCATGGTCATTGTCCCTTTATTTTCTTCTGCGTGGTTTTCCATGCTGCAATTTAGGTCTAGCTCAGGTATCAAGAAAAATTTAAGTTCTACTTCTTGAATTTTAGTCATGTCCAGATCCCAGCAACTGCTATTATTTCCAGTTGCATTTATAACTGGATCTATTTACACTTTCTAATAAACTGGAAATAAAGGTTTCTTATATTTCCTTGTAAAACCCCTAAGAGGTGCAGCTCGAGTCTCTGTAAAACACTTGAAATGAGAAAATAGTTACTCTCTGGATGCAGCAGCCAACACAGTGTGAAATTCAACTCTGTAATTGCAATGATGCAATTCCATAACATTCCCACTCTTTATATAGATAAGCTTTTTAGCTACAGTTCTGTTATAGTTATGCCAGAACCATGTTGTTCTAATTTCTGTTAATGGAATGGTTAACTTTCCAATTGAGTTTTGGTTTTATTAATAAAAATCCTGCTGCTAGGATTTGAGCAGTAGGGTCTGGGAATTTCTGCACTAGCAAATGGAATTTCCCCTTCCTGAAGAAACACGGCTGATGATTTACTTCTGGAAAATATTCACCCAAAGAGGAGTAGCAGGGTTGAAACAAATAAACCACGCGGAACAAAATAAGTCAAATGTAATTAATGAATTAAATGTAGAAGGTAGGGGGAAACCCCACTTATTTTATGTGATTGTGAGCATGTCTGAATCTTCCCCACGGAGCTGCAAGGAAGGGGGGTGGGGATGGACAGAGAAGTGGGGAGTGCTGCTTCTGCAGGTGTGCTCAGTTCCTGAAGGTTACAGCTCATCCTTTTGTTATGCCTGGAAGATGCAGAGTCTCATTCCCAAACCAGCAGCGTTTCCTCTTAGAATACAGGATGAAGTTTTTCAATAATGTAAAAAGGAAATTAATTTCAGATCATTTCGACTCAAAACCAAACAAATGGAGCCCTTGAGGAATTGGTTACCTCTAGCAGAGCCATTTTTGCCTAGAGTTATCCAGATAACACGGCTCATCAGACCTTCCACTGCAATTCTTATTTGCGGATGTAGATGTTGAAATAAACAGCTTTGTGAGTAGCAGAACTGATGAAATCCTGTTTCCTCTGATTTTTTACCTCCTCTCAGGCTGGCCTTGTATTATAAATAAATTAAGCTCCCTTCCAGAGCTTTCTTTCATGCCAGGTAATGCATTACCTGGTCAGTTTGAGCACTGACCCTGCTTATTGCTTCCCCTGAACTTGCTGGTAGTGAGCTGGTGTCAAGCATGGTGTGAAACAGCTGAGTGTTCCTCTCCTTGCCTTTAGAGAAAGCACCATACAGCTGCTGGGTTTAGTGAAATCTAAGAGTGCTGAACTGTTCCCAAATCTCTCCTGATTTTGTGCTGGAAATTCAACAATAGATTGGATGAGATGGATGGGTTGATTTCAGAAGTATTACTAGATCACAGGTATTACAAGGAGCTTGTAGTTATCCTGGCAGCAGGAGGAAAGACAGAGTAGCTCTCACTGCATAGCACAGTATAAGATCCATACTAATGTGAAGACCAAGGTTCTCATAAAGAAAAAACTCCTCTGTCTCTATGTGACTGTGCTTCCTAACCAGCTCTGCATCTCCTGTGGACTTGCAGATGATTGTGCTAATATCTGAGATGTTTGCTCTTTCTCTGCCAACACCAGGTAAAGTGAAATATGAGGGTAGATTTGTAACAAAGGAAGATATGTCTGAATTAACTCAGTAGGTCTAAATCTAGCATATGAATCAGGTTTAAGAAAATTAGGTATTGGTGCTCTTACCTGTTAATTTTCATTGATGATAGTAATACTTTGCATTTTAGTGTCATTTCTGCAACACGCAGTAGGATTCTTTAGGTCTCTTCTATAGTTCCTTGCTGTTCGGTCACTCCAAAGGTCGGTTGTGTGGTGGATGTGCAATCCATGGGCTGGGACCCCTCTCTGGTCAGTTCAGGGTCACCTGTCCAGGCTGCTTCTCCCTGCGGGTGCCACCTTCTACTTTCTGCACCCCCACCATGGTGCACAAGATTCAGCAGTGACCTTGGTCTGCACAGGAGCAGGTATAAGCAAGAACCTTTCTGCATGCACCAGTCCTTGGTAGTAACTCGAAACGTGGAGCGTTATCACTGCTGGAAGCAGCCACTGCCTGTGAAAATGTGCAGTTAGAGACTGAGTTGAAAGGTAAAATCACTGAACAGAATTGGAGTTCTAACTCAAAGCAGGACACTCAGCTCTTTGGCCTACAGAAATATTTGAAGCTCTCTGATTACTTTACCGGGTGTGAGCAACAGCGCGATTGTATCTGCACACTCCTGAGAAGAGGACCTGAAGGCTTGGCTCAACTTGGAGAACTTTATTATTAGCCCTTCTGGTGTTGCTGTCAGAGTGACTGTTGTTACCTCCGAGGATGAAACACAGTTTCTCACTAGGGCTGGAAATTGGAAAAGATGGGAGACAGTTTTTCTGCCTGTTTTTCTTGATCCATGGACCTCTGTCTCCCCCCAAAGTTGCCCTTGATATCGGTGCTCATTTTCTACCTTATTTTGACCTCCCCATCATTTTGTTTGAAAGCTGCAGGTATTGTGTTTCCCTGCTCCCAGAAGTTCAGCTTTCTTCACCCCAGCTACCAGGAGCTTTGACATTTAAAACTATTTCTGTTTCTTGGCTCTGGTCATGTCTGTGATTTGTTGACTCATTCCTCTTCACAAGCCGTATGATCTAGTGATCAGGGGAAGGTAACTGTCGCAGGCTTTAGCTCTGCCTGTTTTACAGAGAGCGAGATGAGGGCTGTTGGGCTGAAAAGGAGGATAAATGCACCTAGAGCTTGAGATTAATTTCATCCAGAATGTGTTTCTTGTGATCCGTTATTGTGACAATTCAGTCTGTAAGCACTACCCAAACTACCCATACTGTTTGGAGTGGAGGAAAGCGTTCCTGATCTCTCTCCCTGTCAGAATCCCACCTTGTCCAGCACATCATACTGGGAAAGCCCCAAAGCTCATGACACAGACAAATACTCATCTCTTCTGGGGCAGAGTCTTAACAGTGAGATGGCAATCTGTGATTGTGCCTAACCAGTAAAGCCCTACAATGGAAGAAGGCTCAGTGAAGCTGGGCAAGGGCACTGTGCCCATGCATCTCGGGAAGGATGCAGAGTGTGACTCACCACAGCTGATGTCATCTCAACACAGAGGGGACCAGAGGCTGGCCTGGTTTTTTTTTCTTGCAAGTTAAACAGTTACCAACAGTTGTGTGAACCAGTTCATGGTGTAAATGTTTCTTCCTGAGGTCATTAACAGAGCGTAACTCTTCCTGAGTTAGGAGACCACAGCATGCAGAGAGTGGATCTGTAGCTTAGCTCAACATATGCTAAAAAATCCTACACACCTAGCAAAATAATTTGAAGAGAACAATAGGTTTGAGCTGGCTTCAACCCACATACTCCTCCCTAGCAACTGGAGATGCCTGGGGTCAGGATGGCCAGCACATGACAGAGTTCAGTAGTGGGAATCGCGTTGGTATTGTGATCAGGCTGTGTATTCCAACTGATATATTTTGCAAAGTGTAGCTTAAATTTGTAGTATGCTTTCAGTATATGTTGTATTGCTCCACTAAATCAGGGTTTGGACTCAATGATCTCCAGAGGTGCCTTCCGACCCCTACCATTCTGTGATACGCCCTGCAAAGCAGGTCCAGGATTTAGCCTTAACAATGCTCACAGGCACCTTGTTCTGGAATGGTCTTGATTTCACATGGAAATGGATGAAAGCCACATTTGGTCTCTAACTCCATGCAACATGAGGTACAGTAAACTTCCTTTCCACTGGGGACAAGCTAAAAAGATCCCGCATCACACGTGTAGGCTGCTTGACTAACTCAACGATAAACAGGGCTGTGTTTGGGGTGGGAATGACAGGCTTGCCTGGATGAGACTGGGAATGCACACACCCCATGGTTAAAGAGGGAACATTCCTTTAAGGGCAGGCATATAATGGTGAGTACTCAAAGTGAGATTGTATCAGTGGGAGGGCAAAGGGGCACCAAGTTCTCTTACTTTGTCTTCGGATGGTACAATATAGTAGCTGGATACATCGCAGAAACTTATAATTAAAGGTCTCTGTAGAATATATGAAGGTTCTGCTTAAGCTTCCTGTATAATTCACAGCAAAAGGAGAGGAAAAATTCCTTTGAAAATAGATGAGGCGGTGAATCTGTCCTCTTTGTGTGCTAGAGCTCCAGCAGAGCTGCCGAGGCCTGATGTCGTTGAAGGGATGGAATACTTGAAGTACAGCGTGATCAAATAAAATATGCAGAGACCAAGCACAGCCTTAGGCTCATTTCATTTTAAGCAAACAAATAAAAAACTGCAAGGGCTGATCAGGCAGTTGGAAATGGCACAGGGAAAACAGCAGAGAGAAGAGAGCAAACCTTTGTTTCAGGAATTTGATGTACCCAGGATTAACTTTGGTGGCAGCAATAGGACACGGATATCATTTGACCACCCTCTGTCATGGCCTCTGTGTTTTTGAGGCTGCAGAGCATGTTACCCAGAGCTGTCTGCTCAGGCCATGCTCCTGCAAGTTTTATTAATATGGGTGGACCGTGGTGCCTGTAGTGAAGCTCTGTTACATCTGCTAGGGCTGCTTGCAGGTGTGGGGTTCCTGCGTGCCTATGTTCATCCGTTCTGAAGAAGGAAGGCATAAATGAAGCTCCAGGGAGCCATGTGCACCTGCCAGAGCATGCCTAATTGTAACTGTGAACCGATCTCCAGCACTGGTGCCATACCAGCAGATGTAGTCTCTCCAGCGCTTTTGAGTTCAGAAGGGAAACGTGAGCTTCTGGTGGAGCCCTGGAGGGCCTTTGTGATCCCTTGCCATCTTCCTGTGTTTCTCCTTCGTGTGTGCTTGCCATCCAGAAAGCAAATGCAGAAGGTACAGTTGGGCCTGTGGCACCTTCACCAGGTGCAAACTGGTCTTACAGCTTGGACTCTCCCTCCACCACACTCCCCGAGTCTGTGGCTTAAAAGAATTTCCTCTGTCTTATAATTCCTTTTTTTTTGGTGGCCTTTCTTGTCCATCATCCTTTCTGGTTTTGTCTTTGATCTTCAACAGAAACTGGCCATATTAATTAATATCTCAAAACAAATAGCCTTCTTTTATTACTTTTTCCCCTAAGTCAATGACTTGAAGCTTTTCCAGGAGCAGAAGCTCCTCCAGTTGTTACATCTTTTTATACTGATCAAGGTTTCCCATCCTTGTGTAGTAGGATGCAGAACGGCGAATAGTCAAAGTCTGTTCCTACCAGTTTCTGTTTGATCTCCTCTTTACCACACTGCCTTTAGAAGACTGTCCCCATCCCTGCAGTTGGCTACCATATAAAATCACTTGCTGCTCACAGTGCTCTGCTGTTCTTACTCAGTTTTGCTGCATATTTTTCAGGAGACTCAGCATTGGGTAGAGTTGGTTCAACCCAAGAAGTTGCTGGGCTGGAAAAATAGAGTAGAGGAAAGACTTTATTCCCTAAGGACACAAAGGATAGGGGGGTTTGTTTCTAAGCTCTTCCTTTAGTCTGTCTTTACCCAAGGAGATGGCAAAGGCCAAAACAGAATATTACAGCCTGTTCCCATACAGAGGTGTTATTTTTCTGTATCAAGTCAACAGGTATTAGCCTTGGGAAGACCGAGAAATAAAGAGGACAAGCTATTATGAATTGCCACAGATCCGTATTGGGGTCACTGGCTCTCAGGATTGTATGATGTCTCCATTCTTGAAGGTCAGCGTAGTGTCCTGTCTTCTTAAAAGAGGGGTTTCAGTGACTCTCTGAGCTTCCATGATTAAAACAAGGCAGCCCTTACAAATCCACATTCTCCAACCTGCTGGCTGTGTAAAAAAGTGGTAAAATATGTTTTTCTGGTACCAAAGGACTCCAAAACTGCTGGGCATTTTTAAATCCAAGTGAAATAGTAGCATTTCCCATTGTGTAGACAGTGGGATTCTTATCAGTGCTGCATTAAAATCAGAGTTATGCCAAAGCTGAGCTGGTTTGAAAATCCCTCCTTGAGCTCCTAAACTCTAATCTCCTCGTCTTGCAAGTAATGCACCGTACATCCCTTCAGCCTCTCTCTTGCTTTAAGTGATCCTTTGGAATAAGCTCGTGCCTCAGATGTGCAGTGATGTGGGGATGAATGAGAAGGCCCTACATGGACTTGTCCTTTCATTTTTTCACTGTACTGTCATAGTAACACCAACCTACCCTTGGTGCAGTCAGAAATGATCGCTATGTGCTAGCTGTACTTCACAGAAAAGGATGTCACTTTGTTTGTCTGGAAGGATGACAAGGCAAAAGAAATAATCACAGCGACTTGAAAAATCAAAAGTTTTGTTCACGGTGCCATTTCTGGTTTGCGTTCCACTGTGTACCAGTGGCAGGAAAAAAGAGACAGTCAGTGCCAAAAAGCACGGGCTTCCGACCCCTCGAGAAACACAGCAACTCCTTGTAGACTTTCAGTTGAGGCAGTGATATTTAAAAGCAGCAATATAGGATCCTGGAAGCCACGGTAACTCTTCCTGTACAGAGACACTGCAATAGAAAGCCCTGTGGTGCCTCGGTGACAAGATGTGTGGTGACACTGGAACTGCCCTGCTGGGAAGCACTCGTGCCGTGAAAGGCTGTTGGGGGCAGGTGGTATTTGCTACCCGTGTGTCTCTGTGCACGTGAGAATTACCTGGATTGCCCAGTGCTGCCCTTCTAGTAAAGCTGCTATCGCAGAGGTCACTCCGTTGATCTTCAGGTGACATCTCCGGGAGGAAGCAGCAGGGTGCAGATCTGGACTCCTGCACTCAATGCCAAGCTCCCTTAGAGGCTTACAATGCTGGGTGGCTTTCTTCTCTCTGCTCGGGTCAGGTTTATATCCTGGATCCACTGAAACAGGACAGGCTTTCAGCCAGAGACATTTGCAGCAGGGATTCTCTCAGAGTGCTGTTCAAAAACGTATTGGGTCCCTGATCTTGCTCAGAGCTTTTACGTGCTGAACCAGTATGAAGGGTAGTAACAATAACTCATTACAGATGGAGTAGCAAAGCTGTTCCCATAAAGGGTCCTTGAAGAAATCATAGGCCCATGGATCTGTGGGTATCCAGCTTGCCTAAATGATCTCAGACCTGATCTTCATTGAGCAGTGGAGAGTTCTTCTTCCTCCAGACTTTCTCTCTTACCTCCAGGGATTGGGATTCCTGGGGACCAAACTTAGCTGTAAAGACTGAAGCAAAGAAGGCATTCAGTAACTACACCTTCTCTGTGTCCTGTCACCAGTGCACCCACCTCATTCAGCAGCAGGCCTGTATTTTCCCCAGTCTTCCCTTTGCTATTGATGTACTTGAAGAAGTCCTTCTTCTTGTCTTTTACATTATCTGACAGATTTAATTCCAAGACGGCCTTCCTCATTGCATCCCTGCATACTGGGCAGGGTTCCTATATTCCTCCCAAGTAACCAGTCCCTTTTTCCACATTCTGTAAACTTCCTTTTTCCATCTGAGTTTCTGCAGCAGCTCCTTGTTCATCCATGCAGGTCTCCTGCCTCCTTTGCTTGATTTCCTACTCACAGGGATGAACCAATCTTGAGCTTGGAGGAACTGGTGCTTGGATATCAACCAGCTCTCTGGGGCCCCCTTAAATCCTCTCGGAAGTGTGTTTGACTGGATCTAGATACCTCTCCCTAATACAGAGCTGTGCTTTCAGTTTCTGGTGGACTTCAGCAATCAGGAAGTCATTTTGGGTCCTTGAAACCAGGACTGCCAGACTGTGCTGAGACTTCACAGATGTCTTTCTGCAGCCTGAGGGAAAACGGCATTGTCTCAGTTATTGTGGTGTTTCCCACTTTGGGAAAGGTTGCGCTTGTTTTTCCAACATTATTCCAAACAAAGCCGAGTGGAATTAGTGATTTTTTGTCACTTTTTTTTTTTTTTTTTTTTTTCTTTCCTGGTGACAGATGATGAGGAATGGGCAAATGCAGTTATTTCAGATGTGAAGGCTTGTACAGGTCTGAAGCTACAATGGCAAGAGTAAAAAAGTCAATAGTTTTCCAAGTTTAGAGAGAAACAACAGCTTAGTATGACTGTGGGGGTTTTAGCAGTTTACTTGTTTTAGACCCACCAAAAATGGTTAGGTATTCCCAACAAGTGTGAATCAACCTCTGAAGTTTTTCCATAGATTTAGTGGTGGTTGACTTCAGACTGGTGATCCAGTGACTGAAGGGATCCATGCAGTAAACCTTGTAGGGGATTTTTGCCTTCATTGGTCTCTTAAGGTGCATATTTTTCTGTGCAGGTAATTTAGTTGTGTGCTGTTGTCATGGTTGCATAGGTATGGTCTTTCCCATTCTGGAAGACAGAGAAGGAAGTTAACAGCACATCACAGAGCAGGTGTCATCACACAGGGGCACAGTTCTGCACAGCAGGATCCTCTTCTTCCTTATCTCTTCTTCTCCAGCCCCTCTTCCTCCAGTTGTGCACTCTCGGTTTAATCTGTGTTGCACATTCCCTGTTGGGAGCTCCCAAGCTATTTACCACTGGCCCAAGTGTTGATATCTGTAAGATCATTATCACTGAGATAAACAAAAGAGCCAAACTGGTGCCCAGAGCTTTTGGCAACCCACCTTGTTACCTCCCTGCTCCATTTCAGCATAAATCTGTACATTGCTTTCCCATTTTTTTTCCCCTCCTTGCACCATTTCTTACCAACCTCCTTTTACTATGCACTATTTGTGAATCTCTAGATGTTCAAATTTCTTTCTCTGCTGCTTCCCAGGAATCTTTACTGATTTCTTTCTTTCCTTACGTTCCTGTACAGTTTTACAGGGGAGATCAGGTTGGGAAGCACAGGATAGGTCAGAAGAAGAGGAATAGGTCTAGGCTGAACCTGGACCTCTAGAGCTGCAGATACAACCTTCTGTCTTCCTGATTCTGGATGGTCTTGAGCAAACACGTGAAGATCAGTGAACCAGCAGACTCCTCTGTAACCATCTATAAATCAATGACAGCATGTAGTGAAGCACTTGGTGTGTAACAGAATCACAGAATCATAGAATGACTAGGGCTGGAAGGGACCCCTGAAGGTCATCTAGGTCATCTACCTGGGCAGGTATCACTTGAAAAGCTTGGTTTTCTTTGGGTTAGCAAAGCAAGTGGTGGGAGTAGCTGTGTCCTGCTGAGACTTGGAGGGGAATGGAGAGAGTCAGAAAGCGAATATTCAAGTTTGAATGCATGCAGAGCACTTTTAGTATTGTTATTTATTGTTTTATGGTCATGCAAGTTGTGCTGTGCTTCGGAGGAGGTAAAGGAAGCCAAGTTTAAATCACTACGGCTCCGCGACACCACTGGATTTACACCAACTTGCTTTCACTACATCCTGGCCTTCAGCTTCGGCCTCAGAAGATAGCCATGTGCATTTTAAATGTGGAAGATGGGGACAGCAGGGGTGATGAGGGGATGGGAAGGAAGCAACCCCGCTTGCTACCTGATGGGAGAAGAGCCTCTGGCTGCATGGGCAGGACAAAGAGACCATCTCCTCTCCTCAGGTTTTTGGTGTTTCTTTTTGCATCTGAAAAGCTTTGCTAAACACGTGGAGAGTGTTCTGACTAAGGCTTACATTGTGAGAAGGAAGTGCCCCGGGAGGCAGGTCGTGATTTGAAAGCTTCGAGGTGAAAACAGCTTTTTAAACGTTCTGTTTAGGTCAAAAGAAGGTGTTTTCTTTGCCAGCTTCACCACTAGGTATTTCCTGTCTTTTATTTGAAGGGTAGAGTCTTGGGTGGGCAGGATTCTCTCTCTTTTTCAAAATTTATTTGTATTTTTTCCCACTTTACATTTTTCATCTCCCCAGGTGCCAGGCGGGGCCCGGCTCTGCCCTTGTGCCGCTTCCCGCAACCGGCAGCTGTGGCAGGGCCTGCCGCGGGGCTCGGCCCCTCAGGAACCAGCCCGGGACAAACGGTGTCGCCTCCCTTTTGTCTCCGACACCTGCGGGAAAAGCCTTTCGTTGCTGTTTTTGATCTGTTCGCACCTTACCGGTTAAGAGGAACTGCTCCCGGGACGGCAGCTCTGGTATCTCCCGGGGGCGGGGGGGGGCGCTGGCGGGGGAGGGCGCCTGGGGGTCTCGGCCCCTCATGGAGCTCCTCTGGGTGGGGCGGGATAAATGCAACTCCTTGGGTCGCCGTGCTTCTGGAAGCTTCTCGTGGCCTCTGGGGTAGCTCCTGGCTGGAGCCTCTCCCCGTTCATGGACAGGGAGCCCGGTAGGGACAGGGGCAGGGGCTGGAGCAGGGTAGGGATAGAGGCAGGGACAGGAGCTGGAACAGGGTAGGAGCAGGAAGCAGGGCTAGGAGCAGGGTAGGGGCAGGGGCAGGAGCAGGAGCTGTAGCAGGGCAGGGGCTGTAGCAGGGCAGGGGCAGGGGCTGTAGCAGGGCAGGGGCAGGAGCTGTAGCAGGGCAGGGGCAGGACCCGGAGCCGGGTAGGGGCAGGAGCTGGGTAGGGGCAGGGGCTGTAGCAGGGCAGGGGCTGTAGCAGGGCAGGACCCGGAGCCGGGTAGGGGCAGGAGCTGTAGCAGGGCAGGGGCAGGAGCTGTAGCAGGGCAAGAGCAGGAGCCGGGCAGGGGCAGGGGCTGTAGCAGGGCAGGGGCTGTAGCAGGGCAGGGGCAGGAGCCAGGTAGGGGCAGGAGCTGTAGCAGGGCAGGACCCGGAGCCAGGTAGGGGCAGGACCCGGAAGCTGGGGCAGAACCATTCCTACGACCCGTCCTCGCTGCCCTTGCTGCTGCCTTTGGTACAGCCTGCACCCTGGTGCCGCTGATGCCCGCGGAGGACTCTGCACGGAGGGAGATGAGAAGGCTTCGGTGAGTGGAAGGGCAGCGGCCGGGTGGGGTTGGCCCTGCCTCCTGCTGGCAGGGGCATCTGCAGCTCTTGCAGGAGAACCACGGGAGAAGTGACTTTTTTTGGTGGTTTTTTTTTTT